>OY740787.1:81667868-81932868 GCA_963514005.1 Raja brachyura
GATATTTTCACATGCAGGCAGAGGAGATCAGTTTAACCTGGTATTCTGTTCCACACGGACATCGTGGCCAGAAGGGCCTGTTCCGCTGCAATATTGGTCTGTGCTGCCGCTGGTGCTTTCCATAGATGCTTTCAACGTGTAAAACATCACAGAGAGCGATGTAACACCTGCTAAAGGATATTTTCCTGACTTCAATGCTTCTGAACAAACCAATTTCCCTCAGACATCCTGCTTGTAATATCACAAAAGAACATTAACCTGGTACATGGAAAGTAAAAGCTTATCAGAGCAACATGCAAACCGGGAGAGGTCTAATGAGATCTGAGAACCGAATGTATGGATCAGGGAATGGTGTGTTAAATGTGAGGGCTTCCACTCATGGGGTACCGGCACCACTCCTGGGGAAAAAGCAAGGAGCTCCTTTGGGATAGGAGATAAACATAAAATGCTGAGGTAACTCAGCGGGACAGGCAGCATCTCTGGAGAGAAGGAATGGGTGATGTTTCGTGTCGAGACCCTGTCAGGGGAGTGGGCGGTACATAGATAAGGAAGTGCATAGATAAGGAATTGCAAGGTGTGAAACAGGACAAAGGGAATGGAGATCAAGGAAAATCTAGAATAGATCATTGGTAGTTGGGAGAAGGTTGCAACAAAGCAAATTGGGAGAGGCTTCATTTAAAATGGACTAGGATGAATCAAATTACTAAGGCGGCAGAAAAGATACTCTACTAAATAGTTGGATACGGTTCAGCTGAGGGGAAATGTGAAAAAGTAAAGAGAAAGGACAAGGAGACAGGGTGAGGGAACAAAATAGGTAATTAAGCATAGTGACAGGTGAGTTCAGAGCATGCAAGCAGAAAAGTGTGTCTACAGATCGAGTCAGTGTAGGGGAAAAATACATGGCAAAGTGACAAAATTAAAGGCTCAATGTGAAGAAAGAATTCATGCAGCATTTACAACCAATCTCACAATAGGTGTTGTACAATTGTTAGTGAGTGGCTGGATAACTTCCACATCACTGTCCTTACTGCCTGATCAGGTGGAAGTTCTTTGGCATCTGAAGGGGATGCAGAACAATGGTGTTGTGGTGCATAAAGAAGAAGAAAGTTAAAAGAAAGAACTGTTAGCGTCTACAGTTTTACGAGTCAGATTTTTATGATGGGGAAGCAATCAGGTGGGAGATTTGCAAGGAAGGTTTGGTATGAGAATGCCATAACCTTTAGTTTTACTTTTAGTTTAGAACCAGGGCACTGTGTCCGCGCGACCACAGATCACTGTAGACGCACACTATCCTACACGCTAGGAACAATTTACAAGCTTTACCAAAGCCAATTAACCTACAAACCTGCACATCTTTGGAGAGTGGGAGGAAACCCGGAACTCTCAGGAAAATCCCATGCAGTGATGGAAAGAACGTACAAACTCCGTACAGACAGCACCCGTGGTCAGGATCGATCGAGGATCTCTGGCGCTGAAAGACAGCAACGTTACCGCTGTGCCACCATGGCGTCCCACCTTCAATAGGATCATCCCCACCACAACCTCAGGGTAGGATGTTCCGGTTATGAGCTGCAGTGCCTCCTTCTTGCAACTTAGATTATGCAGGCACATCTATCCTCTTCGGCCTCCAGTTCCTCACCATCTCTCCTTGCAAGGGACAAGGTGTGCACGGGCTGAAGGATGTGAGTGTGCCTAACAGGGTTGCTATGCAGGAGGATGTAGTGCATCTCTTGTGTGTGGAGAATGAGTCCCGACTGCTGGTGATGGTAGCAGGGACCATAATGGCAGCGAGGGACAAGGTGTGAGAAATGTCCAGTATCTGAGGCCAGAGGTGCTGCTAGTAGGTTAAATATCTGAAGGTAACCTAATTGACCTTCACTACAGAGTCATAGTTTCATAGTCATCCGGCACAGAAACAGGCCCTTCAGCCCACCTTGCCCATGCCAACCACGATGCTCCATTGACCCATTAGTTGAGAAATACAGCACGGAAACAGGCCCTTCGGCCCGCCAAGTGTGTGCCAACCAGTGATCCCCATGCACAAGTACTATCCTATATGGTAGTGACAATTTACAATTTTCAACGAAGTCAATGAACCTGCCAACCTTGCAGTCATCTTTGCAATGTAGGAGGAAACCAGAGCCCTCGGATAAAATCCTTGCCATCACGGGGAGAACGTACATACTCCGAACAGACAGCACCCGTTGGTTAGGATCGAACTCGAGTCTCTGGTGCCGTAAGGTACCAACTCTACCTCTGAGCTACCGCGCTGCCTCAACATATCCCGCCTGCCTGTGTTAGGGCCATTTCCCTCTACTCCATTCCTATCCACACACCTGTCCAAATGTCTCCTAGATTTTGACCCAAGCCATTCGTCTGAGTTTTGAGTTCGGATCTTTAGATCATTTGTTGACATCAAGAGTCAAACTACTTGCTTCCTTTGCTTTTTACCTGTCTTCTTCTTATCTAGTCCACACACAAGTTTAGAAGTTGTTCAGCCAGAGATGAACACACTTCTTGGCATCTGCATACAATGGTGTCTGTCTTGCCGCTTCTTGTGCTTCTTGTGCATGGTGGCGGAGAGATTGGAGGAAACAGGGCCGCAACGTGAACGCTCTTTCCTTGACCCCGCTTTTTTCCTGTGAGCCTGGAGGGTTTTCTGACACAAGATCTCCACCCTGCGGATGACCAAGTCATCCATAGCATTACAGCGTAACCTTGAGTCCAAATTCTCCCCAGATCAAACCATTTCCACTGTTTTCCAGGGGTGGTCTACTTCCTGCACAACTCCCAATGTTTCCGCTACAGTGCGGCTCCTCTTTAAGCTGTGTGGACAAACTTTAAGCAACACAAGCTGGCTTGAACTGGCCTTGCTGATCCCAATGTTGGGTATTTCCTGATCTGTGGAGCCCTTCAGTGGTACAGCTACTGTGGGCTGCACAAAGCCAGTGCTAGGCAGCATGGTGGCATAGCGGTAGAGCTACTGCCTTACAGCGCCAGAGACCCAGGTTCGATCCTGACTACGGGTGCTTGTCTGTACGGAGTTTGTATGATCTTTGGTTTCCTCCCACACTCCAAATGCGTACAGGTTTGTAGGTTAATTGGCTAGGTGTGAATGTAAAATTGTCCCTCGTGTGTGTATCATCATCATCATCATCATCATCGTTGAAAAACATCAACGGGCACGTTGCCTTACAATGCAGTGTACAACAGTGATCGCAACTTCTATTGAAGTGTGGATGGCCATTGGCTCGCTAGGAGCTCGTCCGCACTTTGACAGGTCTTGTTTTTGGTCCTGCTGGGGGTGCACAGCCCCCTCCTCATCTGGCAAACCAGGTGGGGGAGACGGTTTAGTCGGCAACTATCCGACCATGGAGCAGGTAGCACAGGATTACATGGTACCCGTGGCGGGGGGAATTCCCCCCCGACCTGACCCTAGGTTAGTGTTAATGTGTGGGGATCGCTGGTCGGTACGGACTCAGTGGACCGAAAGGCTGTTTCTGTGCTATATCTCTAAACCAAACGAAACTGAATGATTACAAGGGACAAGTACTGTAACATTAGCATGCTGGACTTGCAATTAACTGGGCACAAGCTATTTGCAGCTTATAATCTATGCATCCAATTTCATTGGATAGTCTCTTTAGTCTCCATCATTTTAACGCTGCTTATTACTTTCTGTAGTGGTCGGAGTATATTAGCATCTTTTAATGGGATTTTGCACTGCCTCTTCGCACTTGACAGTTACACGGTAGGACTTGATCCGCTGTGATTAGCTTGATAATCTTGAAGCTTACTGCCTATTCAGAATCTTCCTTCTCCTTGGGTGACACAGTGATGCCGTTGGTAGAGCTACTGCCTCACCTCACCAAAATACATGCTGCACCGCAAACCCCGGTTCGATCCCGACTACGGGTGCTGTCTGTACGGAGTTTGTACATTCTCCCCCTGACCACATGGGTTTTCTCCGAGATATTTGGTTTCATCCCACAATCCAAGGACATACAGGTTTGTAGGTGTTAAAGAAGGAACTGCAGATGCTGGAGAATCGAGGGTTACACAAAAAGCTGGAGAAACTCAGCGGGTGCAGCAGCATCTAAGGAGTGAAGGAGATAGGCGACGTTTCGGGTCGACCCGAAACGTCGCCTATCTCCTTCACTCCTTAGATGCTGCTGCACCCGCTGAGTTTCTCCAGCTTTTTGTGTAACCCCAGGTTTGTAGGTGTGTTGGCTTGGTAAATGTAAAAATTGTCCCTGGTGGGTGATGGATAACATTAATACGTGGGGATAATATGCCGGTTGGCATGGCTCGGTGGGCCGAAAGGCCTGTTTCCGCACTGTATCTCTGAACTAAATTAAACTAAACTGAAATAACGTTTAAGACTTAAGGGCAAGGCTGCATTATTCAACAAAGGTGAGGGAATGCTGTGTGCTTTCTTTCACAGAGACATGGCTCACCCTAAGCTCCCCCACTCAGCCCTTCAGATCAAAGGTTTCTCCACATATCACGTGGACGGAACAAAGACATCGGGGAAAGGGAGAGGCAGTGGTGTCTCCCTCATGATAAACTCTTTGCGGTGCTCAGATGTAGCGATTCCAGTCCAACTCCTGCTTTCCACACCTGGAACACCTGGCGGTGCAGTGCCGCCCCTTCTACCCCCAGTGGGAATTCACCCCCATCATCCTGGCTACCGTCCACATCCCACCCCAGGCAGATTATCATCGAGCACTGGGGGAGCTGCATACATTGGTCAACAAACACCAGACAGCTTGCCCCAACGTTGTTCCTATCATAGCTGGGGACTTCAACAAGTCTACCTTGAAGAAATTACTTCCAAGCGGACACAAGCACGTCTTGCAGTACCAAACGATGTGGGAGGAAACGAGTACCAATTTTGACCACCTCTATCGCACCATTAAAGATGCCATCACTCCATCCCTCGCACTCACTTTGGGAAATCAGATCACCTAGCCATGCTCCTTCTTCCTGCATGTAGGCAGACTGAAGAGCGGCGCCTCAGCGGAGACGGCTGCACAGAGCTGGTCAGGGGAGGCAGAGGAATGTCTACGGGACTGCTTGGAGTCAGTAGACTGGGCAATGTTCAAGGACTTGGCAACGGACCTGAACAAATAGGCCACAGATGTTACAGACTATAAGGAAATGGGTGGAGGAGTGCGTTCTCACAAAATCCATCTGAGTGTTCCCCAACTAGAAGCCATGGATGAACCAGGAGATCTACAATATTCAGAGGCCAGATCTTGGGCTTTCAAATTCAGCCACAGAGATTTATAGAGGAAGTCCAGGTACAACCTCGATAAAGAAATCAAAAAGGCTAAATGGGACTTTTTAGTTTAGTTTAGTTTAGTTTAGAGATACAGGGCAGAAACAGGTCCTTCGGCCCACCGGGTCCGTGTCAACCAGCGATCCCCCGCATACCAACACTATCCTACACCCACTAGGGACAGCTGTTACATTTACCAAGCCAATTAACCTACAAACCTGTACATCTTTGGCGTGTTGGACAAAATCGAAGATCTTGGAGAAAACCCACGCAGATCACAGGGAGAACGTACAAACTCCATACAGATAGCACCCGTAGTCAGGATCGAACCCGGGTCTCCAGCGCTGCGTTCACTGTAAGGCAGCAACTCCTCTGCCGTGCCACCCTGACCGGACTATTGTTCTAAATTGGATGGTGAGATGGCCGTTTGGCAGCTGCGGCACGGTTTGCACACAATCACTTGCTAAAAGGCGAAACCAAGTGGCAGCTCAAGCGACCATGAGGCATCACACTCGGATGAGCTCAACGCATTCTACGCATGCTTTAGATCGGGAGAACACTAATGTGTCTTCTTGGCGAATACTCATTTGAACTTCTACAGGTGTATGGTGGAGAGCATATTGACTGGTTGCATCACGGCTTAGTTTGGCAATGTGACCACCCAGGAAAGTGGAAGACACTGCCTAGTCCATCGCTGGGGGCAGACCTCACCACCATCAAACGGATCTATAGGAGGCACTGCCTTAAAAAGGCAGCCAATATCATCAAGGACACTCACCACCCTGGCTATGTTCTCATTTCACTTCTGCCATTGGGGAGAAAGTACAGGAGTCTGAAAACTGTAGATAGATAAAAGTGCTGGAGAAACTCAGCGGGTGCAGCAGCATCTATGGAGTGAAGGAAATAGGCAACGTTTCGGGACGCCATCCTTCTTCAGACTGATGTAGGGTGTGGGGGGTGGGCGGGGAGAAGAAAGGAAAAAGGAAGAGGAGGAGCCCAAGGGCTGAGGGAGAGCTGAGAAGGGGAGGAGACAGCAAGGGATACCGGAAATTGGAGAATTCAATGTGTATTGAATAGGGTGCAAACTGCCCAAGCGGAATATGAGGTGCTGCTCCTCCAATTTCTGGTGGGCCTCACTCTGGCCATGGAGGAGGCCCAGGACAGAGAGGTCGGATTTGGAATGGGAGGGGGAGTTGAAGTGCTGAGCCACCGGGAGATCAGGTTGGTTAATGCGGACCGAGCGGAGGTGTTCGCCGAAACGATCGCTAAGCCTACGCTTGGTCTCACCGATGTTGATCAGCTGAATCTAGAGCAGCAGATGCAATAGATGAGGTTGGAGGAGATGCAGGTGAAAACTGTGATGACCAGGTTCAGTAACAGCTTCTTCCCAACAGCCATCAGGCTACTGAACTCTATGAACTCAAACTAACAAACTGGCATCGTTGCACTAGGACTTTGTTATATTTTGCACAATACTGATTTTTTAACATTGTGATTTTCTATCTCCAAGTAAGAATTTTGTTTTTCCATTTCAGTACTTATGTCATTTAAACACTCTTGACTCCCTATAAGGATCAAGGGCGGTCAGGGATTAGTCTAACTTGGCATTATGTTCAGCACAGACATTATGTAGGTATGTTACAAAACTTACCTTTAGTGGTGCTGCAGTTCTGTCACTGGCCGTGTGGGCGACCTTGGCACCTTTAAGGGGGGGGGGGGGGGGGGGGGGGCGGGATTAAAATGTGGTTTCCCCTTGCAATCCGGAGCTTTCTGTTGTCGGAGTGCGATCTATTTTTGTTGTCCAAGTGGTCCAGAGCGCAGTGGAGGGCTAGCAAGATCGCATCCACCGTTGATCTGTTGTGGCGGTAGGTGAACTGCAGTGGGTCCAGGTTTTTGTCGAGGTAGGAGTTGATTTGTGCCATGATCAACCTCTCAAAGCAGTTCATCACCACAGGCGTTAGTGCCACTGGTGTATAGTCATTGAGGCACGTCACCTTGTTCTTCTTGGGCACCAGTATTATTGATGCCCTTTTCAAGCAGGTGGGAGCAGACCTCACACCTCAGAAGTGAGAGGTTGAAAATGCCCACAAAAGTTAGGTTTATTTTTAGGTTTATTATTATTGCCATGTGCACCAAGGTGCAGTGAATGGCTTCTGTCTGCTTGCTATCAAATCAAATCAAATATAATACCAGGCATGAATACAATCAGGCCAAACACGTACAAAAGGTAGCGTGATGAGACAAATATCCATGTACAGAATACAGTTTCT
Organism: Raja brachyura; assembly: GCA_963514005.1. The sequence goes on from OY740787.1 coordinate 81,675,420, forward strand.
CAGCATTGTAGAGTAAGAGTCCCAGAGAAAAGTCCAATGTCCTCATTGAAGTTGGTTGGTATCGTGTGCTGCTGTTCATAAATGCCTTGGCCAGCCGGAGAATGGCAATATAGTAAACCTCATGCCAACAACTATATTGCTGTTAACTAAAGGAGTAAGCATGCAAATACAAAACAGATTTAGGGAAATCCCATAACGGTTCCATTGTTCATTCTGAATCCCCAGGTGTTTTAGTGTCATGAGGTCATGTTCGTATGTGATAGGAGCAGAATTAGGCCATTTGGCCCATCAAGTCTATTCCGCCATTCAATCATGGCTGATCCATCTCTCCCTCCTAACCTCGTCATCCTGCCTTCTCCCCATAACCTCTGACACCCGTACTAATCAGGAATCTATTTATCCCTGCCTTACAAATATCCACTGACTTGGCCTCCGCAAGCCTTCCATGGCAAAGATTTCCACAGATTCACTACCCTTGCCAGTAAGGAAGAGCACACATTAGAATGGGAAGTGAGTGAGGTAAATCAGAGACTGATATAAATTACTCAGAAGACATACACAAAATGCTGGAGTAACTCAGCGGGACAGGCGGCATCTCTGGAGAGGGTCACCCATTCCTTTTATCCAGAGATGCTGCCCGTCACACTGAGTTACTAGAGCATTTTGTGCCTATCTTCAGTTTATACCAGCATCTGCTGTTCCTTCCTGCACATAAAGTACTCGGTGATGTTGGATAGGGAGCAAGCGTTTCAAACAACCCACTTAAAACCCCTTATTCTGAATGTGAATATTAGGTTTGTTTCTAACATTAGCTAACGTCCTCCCCCCATTGCTCATCACATGCTATCTCTCATCTTCTTCCTGGCTTCTCCCTTGAATTCATCCAACAAACACAATCTTCAGTAATAAATGAAAAGACAATATTTGTTTACTTCAGATTACATATCTGAAGTAATGAGGCTTTCCTAAATCTAAACATGCCCCATCCCCTTATAATCTGGTAAACTATATTTATTTAACTACACATCAGCATCAGCCATTTCAATTTACACAGTGAAGGCTTTTTACAGCATGTTTACCATACGGATCAGAGAGCCAAGCTGGTATCCAGACCCCAATGAAGGAAATATTGAACTGAACATACAGTGTAAAATGTCTGATTTTCTTCTTTTCTTTGGCATTTCTTGAGGATGACTTGCTTCCATTCTGGTTTCATGGGCTCTAAGGGGAATAATGAGGCTAGAATGGGAAAGCATAGATGGGGATGAGGATGAAAGCAGGTGAGATGGTGCACCCCGTCCGCTTTATACTCAAGTCTTCAATGTGCTTTTATATGTTTCCATGGATCTTACAGAAACATATAAAATTCTTAAGGCATTGGGCAGGCTAGATTCAGGAAACATGTTCCCCATGTTGGGGGAGTCCAGAAACAGTGGTCACATTTTAAAGAATAAGGCCATTTAGGACTGAGATGAGGAAAAACTTTTTTGACCCAGAGAGTTGTGAATCTGTGGAATTCTCTGACTCAGAAGGCAGTGGAGGCCAATTCACTGGATGTTTTCAAGAGAGAGTTAGGTTTAGTTCTTAGGGCTAACGGAATCAAAGGATGTGGGGAAACAGCAGGAATGGGGTACTGATTCTGGATGATCGGCCATGATCATATTGCTGGCTCGAAGGGCCGAATGGCCTACTCCTGCACCTATTTTCTATGTTTCTATCTGCTCCCACAGCACGGCATAAAGGTTCTCCCAACCATCCCAACCATGGTACCTTCTGCACTTGGAGCCCTTATGATCCAGAGGGAGTTTAGACACACACCAGCATCAATGCAACAACATTACTGTGGCAGAGTACCGCAGGAATTCATAGCAATGTGAACAAACAACATTTTACACGAGCCGCAAGAGACATTAAGTCTGTTGACCTAAAAAGTTGAATGGAATGGGAATTAGGATCTACTTACCGGCAGTCCAGGGATGTTATAGAGCCTCAACATTACATCCCTGTTTTTGTACACAAGCCCCCTTGAAATAAATGGCAGCATTGAGTTTGCTTTCTTTACTACAATCTGTGCCACTGAATGAGGGGTGTGGACAATTCACCGGCCAAAACCTTCTCTTATATGTTTAGTGCTAGATTCCAGAGACAGGTCTCTCTTTTCAAAGTATTAAATGCTATGAGTCAATAGAGGTGGGCTGTAGAGGCTTTGCAGGATGCTCACTCAAGTCCTCAACCAGTTGGGCATTACGGGGCTGGCAAAGAAGAGGGCCATTCAATCCGCAAGTGAAGCCGCAGAGAAAGCCACTAGGTGGCTTTGGATTAAGAGGGCTGATCCGTGGGCGGTTGCTGCTGGGACGCAAGTCGGGGCTTGATCATTCCCGGCTGGGTCGCCTGGGCGAGGGTGTCTGATGTTGTGAGACCCGAAACACCCGATGACCCCAGGTCACATCACTGAGGATGAGTCCCAGCGCATCTAGAAGATGTATCTTTCACACTATTCAAAAGGTAGCGGAGTGTGACCAGTAATTTCTATATTCCACAATTATGCCAGCCATAATCAGCCATGATTGCAATTAATGGGGGTGCTGGCTCGCAGGGCCGAATGGCCTCCTCCTGCACCTATTTTCTATGTTTCTATGTCACACAGAGTTAGGCTGCTCTGTAGACCTTGAACCTGAGGGTGCGTTCTCCTTGCTACAAGCAGGGATGCACACTATGTGACAACAGCTGTCTGGCAAAGTCCTCAATGGTTCAATGATTCAATAGTGCTTTATTTGTCACGTGCAACAGCACATTAAAGTTAATTTTGCAAACATATATTACACTTGCGGGCACTGCCATGATTGGGTTCCATTATTCAAAGTCCAATGTCCAGTCAGCCCGTGTGCTCGGAGTACTGGAGCAGTTCCCACGAACCGACATCCCTCTCCTGTCCTCACCCGGCCATCTTTGTGTCCCAGGGGGCCTCCCGCAGCCAACCTTGAAGGTGCTGGAGGCATTGCCCTGGTTTACTATCCTTGCTCCTTGTGTCCGATGTCCCCAGCTCCCTTACGGTCCTGCCGACCGACGAGCCTTGGGGCGGGTCCCGCCGACCGACAAGCCTTAGCGCGCTGCGATAGTATCTAAGTAGTGGGAGTGTCACCTGCGAGGTGAAGGAGCCCGAATGGGAGCGGGCCCATTAACACTGGCTTCTGTTCCGTTTAGGGTTGCCAACTGCCCCATATTAGCCCGTATATTGGGCTAAATTTGTTTGTCCCATACGGGACCGCCCTTGTCCCGTATTTGACTGCCACTATTCGGGTTGTGGGGACTGTCGGGTCGGAGCGCCACGTCCAGCTCCACCTCACCCGTCCCAACATAGTGCAGCCCATGGAGTGCAGCAGCATCACCTCGACCGTGGCGCTGTCGGTCGGCAGCCCGGCCAGCTGTCCGACCTTCGGACCTTCGTTTACTGCCGACGCCACCACCCCTCCTTCTCATTGCCGACCATCGGTTCATGAGTTGGATGGGGTGCCGGACTTTGCGCGTGATGTTGCGCGGGTCAAAACTCCTCAGCTGGCCCGCCGGCTGGGCTTTGTGTGCAGTCCAGCACCCGGGCCAACTCATCATTCACCCAGCCACGGTCAAGTCGGTCAACGAATTGCCGTCGGGAATTTGTCCCGTATTTTGACCTTTTGTCCCTTATTTTGGACAGAGGAAGTTGGCAACCCTAGTTCTGCTCCAGGTGTTCTCCTCCATACAAGGGCAGCAAACTATAGAGAGACAAGTTCATTGGTGTCTTCGATGTGCACTGATCTCGCCATGGGTCCCCTTTCCAAACTTAGCAGTGAACAGCCTGTTGCAAACCTGTATGAATGGGCACCCAAGCTCCCGTAAGGAAAGTCACTCTCTGCTGGCTGTGTGTTGGTCAGTAGAGACCTAGATGGCCGGAGGACCTGTTCTCAGACTCTTTGACTACAACTCTACTGTACTTTGAGCTTCCTAACAAATGACCGCAAAATGCCTTTTGCTCCATGGTGGACAGCAATTAAATAAATATTTCACAATGTACCCAGTCTATCTCAGCTATGGGCTGTTCAGCAAAATCCAATCAATAAAGGGCTGGATAAAATATTAATTTTCAATTGAAGTCGACGATTACAAGGATAAACATGAGGTTTGATGAAGAGAGTAGAAGGTGGCTGCGTGCAGTGTAAATGTTAGCATACAGCAACTGGGCCAAATGGCCTGTGTGTTCACTGGAGATTCCAGTTCCACTGTCGACATCCGACAGAAACAGTTGCATGTTTAGGTCAGAGTCACAGCAATGTACTGTTAGAAATTGTGTGATTCTCATCAGTTGCATTGGGAATGATAGATGATAGTTTAAAGCAAATGCTTGAGTGCAAAGAGACCACAAACTAAGAGGGGAAATGAGCTGTCCCTTAATAGTTCTGATGTGGATTCTTGTGGTTTTGTTTTCAGTTTGCTCTTAACACAACTTCTATTTTGCAGTCATTTCAGATTGTCAATAAAAACCCAGTAAAATATATAATCTGTACCCTCCCCCTCATAATGGTTATCTGAAAGGATTGTAATCAAAATTACAATGAAAGGGATTAATTTACTCAGATACAGTCCAATATAGCTTTGTAATTAATTTTGTATCACATCACGATTTATTCGCATTATTTTTTATATTAAATACCGAATCAAAATGAGAAATTCTAATGCAAACAAATGGATTACTTTACAAATTGGCACAAACACTCCGAGCGTTGGAACAGTGCAGTTTAAATGCAAAACAAAGCTCCCTCACCTCGGTTCCGACAATCTTGTAACATTGTAACAGCGCCCCCTCCTGAAACAGCACTGTATTTTCCATGCCCCACAATAACTTCAACGAAACACAAAAGACCAGATAGACTACTCAAGGGCCTGTCCCACTTGGGCCGTCACATCCACGACAGGCCGTTATTGACGGTCGCGCGATGGTCCCGCGAGAGTAGCGCGCGTCATCATGCATCCGCACAGCCGTCTGGAGCGCGTGACGTCATTTGAAGATAGGCACAAAATGCAGGAGTAACTCAGCGGGACCGGCAGCATCTCTGGAGAGAATGAATGGATGATGTTTCGGTTCAAGACTCTTCTTCAGTCTGAAAGAAGGGTCTTGACCCGAACGTCCGCCATTCTTTCTCTCCAGAGATGCTGCCGGTCCCGCTGAGTTACTCCTGCATTTTGTGTCTATCTCCAATTGTCTTGGCCCCGCTCTGGGAGTAGGAGTGGGGGCGGATCTGATCCACAACGGCAGTGAGCCCCAGGCCGAGTTCGACGATCGCTTGCCTGCTTCTGCTGCTGTTGGAGGTGAGACATTGCGCTGCGCCAGGGTCTTGGGCCTGTCCCACTTTGGCCGTCAGTTACACGACAGGCCGGTGGAGTGCGAAGATTTAGTGCAGGACGTAGCCCACACTCCTTCACGCCACATTCGTCCACACCACTCCATGCACCCGTCCCGTGACCCACACGCTAATCACACGCTACCCACACGCTACCCACACGCTACCCACACGCTAGCAGGTCGCGTAAATGGCGCACGAAAGACAGCCAAGTGGGACAGGCCCTTCACTGTCGTCAAGTATATCCAGCCATCATCAGATCCTTTCAATTCCAATTGCCTCATCATGAACTCGTCATAAGTATCACTATTTAAAAGATATCAGCTCCGGTATAAGCTATTTTGGGGGAACGAGTTCCAGATTTCTGCTCTTGTTTGCATTAAATGTGCCCATTTTTATGATCTTAAGATAAAGGAGCTGTCCCACTGCGGTGACCTAATCCGCGAGTTCTAGCGAGTTCGCCCTCAACTCATACTGGCTGCAGGGTCGACACAAGGTCGTAGGACGTCTTTGTAACTCTCCTTCATACTCGAGAGTAGTCCCCGCGTACTCGAGGCCACAGCTAGGTCGCGCCGTTTTTTTTCAATATGTCTTCCAATTGCCTCAACTGCCTTCTGTGGCAGAGGATTCCACAAATTCACAACTCTCTGGGAGAAAAAGGTTTTTCTCATCTCCGTTTTAAATGGCCCCCCTTTTATTCTTCGACTGTGGCCCCTGGTTCTGGACTCCCCCATCACATAACCATATAATCATATAACCATATAACAATTACAGCACGGAAACAGGCCTTCTCGGCCCTTCCAGTCCGTGCCGAACATTTATTTTCCCCTAGTCCCATCTACCTGCACTCAGACCATACCCCTCCATTCCCTTCCCGTCAATATACCTATCCACTTTACTTTAAATGTTAAAATCGATCCTGCCTCCACCACTTCTGCTAGAAGCTCATTCCACACAGCCACCACTCTCTAAGTAAAGAAGTTCCCCCTCATGTTACCCCTAAACTTCTGTCCCTTAATTCTCATGTCATGCCCTCTTGTTTGAATCTTCCCTACCCTCAATGGGAAAAGCTTATCCACGTCAACTCTGTCTATCCCTTTCATCATTTTAAAGACCTCAATCAAGTCCCCCCTTAACCTTCTGCGCTCCAAAGAATAAAGACCTAACTTGTTCAACCTTTCTCTGTAACTTAGTTGCTGGAACCCAGGCAACATTCTAGTAAATCTCCTCTGTACTCTCTCTATTTTGTTGACATCCTTCCTATAATTAGGCAACCAAAATTGTACACCATACTCCAGAATTGGTCTCACCAATGCCTTTTACAATTTTAACATGACTTCCCTACTCCTATATTCAATGCTCTGATTTATAAAGGCCAGCACACCAAAAGCTTTCTTTACCATCCTATCTACATGCGATTCCACCTTCAGGGAACTATGTACAGTTATTCCTAGATCCCTCTGTTCCACAGCATTCCTCAATTCCCTACCATTTACCATGTACGTCCTATTTTGATTTGTCCTGCCAAGATGTAGCACCTCACACTTATCAGCATTAAACTCCATCTGCCATCTTTCAGCCCACTCTTCCAAATGGCCCAAATCTCTCTGCAGACTTTGAAAATCTACTTCATTATCCACTACACCACCTATCTTAGTATCATCTGCATACTTACTTATACAATTTTCCACCCCATCATCCAGATCATTGATGTACATGACAAACAACAGTGGACCCAACACAGATCCCTGAGGCACCCCACTGGTCACCGGCTTCCAACCTGACAAACAGCCATCCACCATTACTCTCTGGCATCTCCCATTCAGCCACTGTTGAATCCTTCTTGCTACTCCGCCATTAACACCCAAAGATTGAACCTTCTTAACCAACCTTCCATGGGGAACCTTGTCAAAGGCCTTACTGAAATCCATATAGACAACATCCACTGCTTTACCCTCATCAATTTCCCTAGTAACCTCTTCAAAAAATTCAAGAAGGTTTGTCAAACATGACCTTCCAGGCACAAATCCATGTTGACTGTTCCTGATCAGACCTTGTTTATCCAGATGCTTATATATATTATCTCTAAGTATCCTTTCCATTAATTTGCCCACCACTGACGTCAAACTAACAGGTCTATAATTGCTAGGTTTATTCTTTGAACCCTTTTTAAACAACGGAACAACATGCGCAGTACGCCAATCCTCCGGCACTATTCCCATTTCTAATGACATTTGAAATATTTCTGTCATAGCCCCTGCTATTTCTACACTAACTTCCCTCAATGTCCTAGGGAATATTGGGATCATTGGGAACATTTTTCCTCATCTAGCTTGTCCAGTCCTTTTATAATTTTATATGTTTCTATAAGATCCCCTCTCATCCTTCTAAATGGCTGGATAAACAATCCAAAGTTATCTTCTTCCCCAGATATCAGAACTCTGAGCACACTAGGTTGGCTCTGATGGACAGATTGTCATCTGCGCACCCAGTACCAGACTCACAACAAAGACACTTCCTGCTCCGAGATCTTTCATGTGTGGAAATTGCCTGAAGTGTAGAGAAAGTGATTCAAGGGTGGTCTCAAAGACCTTTGTAAAGGAGTAACATTCCCTGGCCCCTAATCATTCAAACTAGGGAAATAATGGTCAGATTGACATTGAGAACCTTGAGTTCCTAGGAGCACAGAAGCCTGGCATAAATAGGTCATAACGTCACAGAATAAGAGTCGAATTAGGCCATTCGGACCATCAAGTCTACTCTGCCATTCAATGATGGCTGATCTATCTCTCCCTCTGCCTCCTAACCCCATTCTCATGCCTTCTCCCCATAGCAAGAGGAGTGCACCACCTCCAAAACTACCCAACTGCCTGCTCCATCAAACACATCCGGTCCCATCTGTGGCTGGGTCTGCAGATCCTATGCTAGCCTAGGCAGCCTTAATCCCAAGGGATTGCCCACCAGGAAGAGCATGCACAATAGGTTATTGTGGTGGCACGGTGGCGCAGTGGTAGAGTTGCTGCCTTACAGCACTTACAGCGCCGGAGACACGGGTTCGATCCCGACTATGTTGGGATTGAACGTTCTCAATAGTCAATAGTCAATTTTATTCATCACATACACCCGAAGGTGCAGTGAAATGAATTTGCCAGCAGCGGTACAATTAAAAAAGAACACACAATACACAATAAGATTTAACACAAACATCCGCTGCAGCATTCTTCACTGTGGTGGAAGGCACAAAGTTCAGTCAGTCCTCCTCCTTGTTCACCCGTGGTCGAGGCCATAAACCATAAACCATAAACCATGGAGCCTCCCCGTGACTGCATGGGTTTTTTATCCCAGCTCTTCGGTTTGCTCCCACACTCCAAAGACATACAGGTTTGTAGGTTAATATGCTTGGTATAAAGGTAAAATTGTTCCTAGTGTGAGTAGGATAGTGTTAATGTGCGGGGATCGCTGGTCGGTGCGGACTCGGTGGACCAAAGAGCTTGTTTCCACGCTGCATCTCTAAACTAAACTAAACGAATTATAACAGCTACGAAGTCTGCAGATTGAGTGTCGCACAGCTTGTCACTACATTAATGCTCTTTAAATTAAATAAGGATTTACATGCATTGGAGACACAAGAGATTGCAGATGCCAGAATCATGAGCAATCTTGAGCAATAAACAAACTGGTGGAGGAACTCAACGGATCAGGTAGCATCTGTGGATGAAATTATGAAACAACATTTTGGTTCAGGAGCCTTCTTCAGACTGATGGAATAGAGGGGAGAACACTGGTTGTAAGAGATGGGGGAAAGGTGTGAAGCAAAGGCTAGCAAGTAATACATAGAGTGAATGCACAGACTGAAATAGATAAGGTGAACGCACTGTGTCTTTTACCCAGAGTAGGTGAATCGAGAACCAGAGGACATAGGTTTGAGGTGAGAGCAGCAAGATTTAATAGGAACCTGAAGGACAACTCATAGAGTGGTCGTATATGGAAGGAGCTTCCAGGAGGTAGTTGAGGCAGGTACTGTAACAGCTTTTTGAAAGACACTTGGAATATGCATAGATAGGGAAGGTTTCGGCTATGGCCAAACAGTCAAATACAGCTTAGATGGGGCACCTTGGTGGCATCGAAAAGTTACACCAAAAGGCCCGTTTACATGCTGTATGACTCTATAACTCTAAGAGCTGGCAAGTTAGACACGTTATAGATGGATAGGAAGGAACTGCAGATGCTGGTTTAAACCAAAGATAGACACAAAAATCTAGAATAATTCAGTGGGTCACACACCACCTCTGGAAAAAATGAATGGGTGACGTTACAGGTTGGAAGAAGGATCTCGACCAGAAACTGCCACCTATCATTTTTCTCCAGAGATGCAGTGTGGCCCGCTGAGTTACTCCAAGAGGTGGTACATCTGGACCAGGAGTTACAGGGCGTGGTTCCTTCGCTGGAAGGATATGTTGATGGTTGCATCTGTAGATGACTCCGTCTAATCACATCATTGAAAGGACGAAGTGTTATGCTCGCTTGCAGGAGCCTGGTGAACCAGTGGAATGATTTATCAACGACTGAAAAACACATGGCCGCGCGCTGTCGCTTTGGTGAGTTAAATGATCAGCTCGTTAGAGATAAGATCGTCGGTGGGTTGATGGATAGAAAACTGAGAGCTGAGCTGCGTAACACTGAACTTACTTTGACTCAAGCTGAACACTTATGTCATGTTACAGAGCTAACTGAACCCTATGCAGACCACATCCCACTTCTGACACCATGTAACTATGACGACTCAAACACATGTAAGGATACACTATATTTTATTAAGCACTCACAGCTCAGGATCTGCAGTGCGTTACATTTCCAGCTGCTACTTCTACTGCCTAACGTAGGCGAGTTCTGATATTGTAAAGCATGTATAAGGTGGGGCTTCTACTAACAAGCACTATGATTGGCTAGCATGCAATAGCCAATCTACAATAGGGTCATGCGGTGCAGAAACAGGTCTATTGGCCCACCATGTACATACATTATACACATCTCCACTAATCCTATATGCCCACAATAGGACTGTAACCTTCTGTGTCTTGCCTACCTAAGTATCTAGTGAAATGCCACTTAAAGGTAGCAATTGTGTTTGGTTCCGCCACCTCCTCTTGCAGTGTTATCTACACATCAACCACTCCCTATGCAATAAGCCTATCCTTCAGGTCCACTTTAAATCCCCTATCTCTCGTCTTAAACCTCTGTATTTCACCAAGATGCAGGACAGAACGCCACAGGAGATCCTTCTTCCCCGTGGCTATCAAACTTTGCAACCCCTCCTCCTTTCTGTCGTGGGGTAGACTGACTCCAATCCCCCCTCCCCAATCTTTGCACATCCCCAATCCTTCCCATTCGCCACTTTAAATTCATGTTTCATGTATTTTGTGTTTTGGGCATTTTGTGTTTTTATGACTGTTGGCTCTTGGAATAAGTCAAGTTCCATTGTATGGTATCGTATTTTTGTTTTTGAAACTCCTGCCACTGAAAGAAGGTTTCGACTATCCATGCCACCTTTGCCTCCCATACTTCAAATACATTTATCAGGTCACCCCCTCAGCCATCATGGCTCCCGTGAAAACCAAGTCCAGCCCATCAAATAACTCCCCATACCTTCTGCCCTCGAATCGTGCTAACATTTGCTCTATTCCGGCAGGATGCTGAAGCAAAAAGACTGAGATAGATTTTTGGTGCATGAAGGTAACAAGAGGCATGAAGCAAAGGAGGCAAAACAGCTGAAATAAAAAGATCAGCCAGCATGAAATTGAATGGTGCAGCGTGCCTCAGGGGCGTTACGGCCTTACAACCTGTTCCTAATTTTATTACACACCATTATGCCTGCAAATCAATAAAGTCATCACGATCGTGCAGGTTGAAGGTCAACAGACAGGTTCAACCAACAACACTCTTGTATTTATAGTGAGCTTCTGTGCACAAAATATGTTCTCACCGTGCCTGAGAGGTTTATGATAAACACTGCTAAGGCAATGTGAGATGGAGTGGTCACACATTTTGTCACAGTGCAGTGGACAGGGAGCAGCAATGCTGGCAGCATTTCACATTAGTATATGGGGTAGGGCTAAAATTCACTGCTTTATTATATCTTAAACGACTGCATTTTGCAACAGTTGGGTTAAATAAACACCTGCCTTAATATTCTTTTTGCTAACACTAGTGTGTTTTCTTTTCTTAATACAAGTAACATTAAGAAATTGAGGCTTGGATAGAGTGGATGTGGAGAGGATGTTTCCACTAGTGGGAGAGCCTAGGACTAGAGGTCATAGCCTAAGAATTAAAGGACGTTCTTTGAGGAAGGAGGAATTTCTTTAGTCAGAGGGCGGTGATTCTGTGGATTTCTTTGCCACAGAAGGCTGTGGAGGCCATGTCAGTGGATATATTTAAGGCAGAGATGGATAGATTCGTGATTAGTATGGGTGTCAACGGTTATGGGGAGAAGGCAGTAGAATGGGGTTAGGAGGGAGAGATAGATCAGCCATGATTGAATGGCAGAGTAGACCTAATGAGCCGAATGGCCTAATTCTGCAACTAACAGCAGGAGTTGTGTCTAACTTCTGTCTAACAGCAGGAGTTATGGAGCATGATACATGTTACTGTGTTACAAAAAGGCAGCAACTTAGGAAGTCACAATATATGTCCTTTAAATTAAGCAAGGATCAGCATGCATTTGAGACACAAGTGGCCTGTCCTTCCAGAAATTGGCATTTTTTTCTTCCTTTCAATTCCCTTCTGAAAGTCACTATTGAATAAGGTGCCAGCACCCTCTCAGGCAGTGTATTTCAATTCTTAACCACCTACCCAATCATTCTATATTGATAGCACTAAACATGCATTTTAGTTCCATCAATGCCAGATGCCATTGCATTAAATCTCTCTGGTTACACTTCTCACCTCAATCTTAAGTTATGTTTCTAGAACGAGAGTCTGAAGAAGGTTGTCGACCCGAAACGTCACCCATTCCTGCTGCCTGTCCCGCTGAGTTACTCCAGCATTTTGTGTCTACCTTCAGTTTAAACCAGCATCAGCAGTTCTTTCCCACACAATATTCTTTCTGCAGCCCCACCCGGTGACATAAAAGATCGCAACTACACTTTTTGTTTGCAGTTTTGCCAAGTTGAGGATTGTGAATACTTTTTTTTTCATGTCTTAGTCAACTATCCCCACAACATCCAATAGATTAATGAGTAGGCTCTAATACTCGTGAAACATTTAAAAGTAAAATAAAGCTCTCAACAGTGTGCAGCAGCAGTTTCAAGCTTATTACGAAGATCTTTCATGTTTTGTTCAAATGCCTCACTGGGAATAAGACACATCTTGTTCCACTGTTCCATGCACATCACCAGTAAGTTATTACTGCCTGAATGGTTGAGCTTTAGCTGACAACTACCTTTAGAAATCACCATCACAATACCATGCACTGGGAAGTCCCTCCACGCGATCTGACTCACACTTTGTCCATGGCATTCATACAAATATTAACAGATGTCATGTGTAGGAAGGAACTGCAGATGCTGGTTTAAACCGAAGATAGCCACAGAATGCTGGAGTAACTCAGCGGGACAGGCAGCATCTCTGAAGAGAAGGAATGGGTGATGTTCTGGGTCGAGACCCTTCTTCAGAGTCTGAAGAAGGTCATCCATTCACCCAGAAACATCACCCATTCCTTCTCTCCAGAGATGCTGCCTGCCCCGCTGAGTTACTCCAGCATTCTGTGTCTATATCAGCAGTGGTCATTTCTATAGCGATATTCTTTCACCACTGATTGTAGGTGCTATCAATTTTTGGGACGAGCAGAGTAATTAGAGGGAAGATATCAGATTTAGAAACAGTCAGTGGATTTTTCACTTTGGCAAGGCAGCATCGATGTGCAACCCCATTAAGAAGCCTTGATCCTCTCTCTGGAATTGGAGCTTTATTGAATGGAGAAGGCACGCATGCCAAAGCTAATTTAAAAGCAAAAATCAACCATGCTTCCTGCTTTTCAGTTGACAGTGACAGTGATTACCAAGTACGCGCCACCGCAGTACCATGGAACATTTACAAACCTTAATCCGACATTTACTGCCTGCAGTATAAAGCGCACAAAATGGCATGTAGGTGGATTTACTGATGGCAATAACCTAGCGTATGCAGTCCACTGAGAAAAAAAATCCAGCCCGCTGATTCATTACAGGCTTGTCAGTCTGTACATATATATATATTTAATTTTGGACCCTCTGGCTACAACATATCAGCTAGTGGTTCTCAATTGCTCTACAATTTCATCATTTAAAATTAAAGAATTTCGTTTGTTACAAAAGCTTATCTAATTCTCCAAGGTCCTGTAATCTTAATTTACACATGTCTGATTAAAATAGTTCAGTCAAAAACATTCTCGGCTAATTTTTACACCAAGCTTGAGTGCCGCGCAGTTGTCCGATAACACCTGTGTTAGTCCATCTACACGTCACATCAGTTTTTAACTTCTAAATTATGCTTACAGCAGAAAAAATATATTGCTGCCACCAAAGTATTGAGAACTGTGCTTTTGCTGTTTCTCTGAAATGGCTTTTGTACGAAACATGTTAGATCATCTAGCTTAGCATGAATAATAGAGAACACTGCCATAATAATCCCTCTAGGGGCTTCTCCAGCTCCTCGTTACAGCCTGCTGAAAGAGTATGAATCAAAGTAAAGTTAGCTAATCCACAGGAACCCAGCTCACTGCCAGTATGCTTTTCCTCGGCTTTCAATCATTGACCTGCTAGGCTTTTTTTGTTCCTTCTAGTGTGTTTTAGCGACTGATTTGTTCTGATCCGGTTGGTGCACCAACATTAGTTGAATTATAGATGCCCAAGAACAGAACGTCGCCATATTCTTCTTGGGTGTCTATTAAACAGAGCCCATGATCTGCCTCCATGGTCAACATCCAGTAACACTTACATCTGCAACAGACCTTGTATAAGATGATGGTGAGACTGCATTTAGAGCATTGTCTACAGTTCTGGGCACCATGTTATAGGAAAGATATTGTCGAGCTTGAAAGGGTTCAGAGAAGATTCATGAGGATGTTGCCAGGACTAGAGGATCTGAGCTATAGGGAGCGCCTTGGAGCGCAGGAGGATGAGATGTGGTCTTATAGAGGTGCACAAGATCATGAGAGGAACAGATCGGGTAGATGCACAGAAACTCTTGCCCAGAGTGGAGGAATCGAGGACCAGTGGACATACAGTAGGTTCAAGGTGAAGGGGAAAAGATTTAATAGGAATCTGAGGGGTAGCCTTTAAATGCAAAGGGTGGTGGGCGTGTGGAACAAGCTGCCAGAGGAGGTAGTTGAGGCTGGGACTATCCCAATGTATCCAAAACAGTTAGACAGGTACATGGATAGGGCAGGTTTGGAGGTATATGGGCCAAACGCATGCATGGGACTAGTGTGGCTGGGACAAGTTGGCCAGTGTGAGCAAGTTGGGCTGTATCACACTGTATCACTCCATGACTCTATGCAATTAGGTACTTTGAGAGATTGGTTATGGTGCAAATCAACTCCTGCCATAGAAATAACCTGGATTCATTTCAATTTGCCCATTGCCACAACAGGTCACCAACAGATGCTACCTCACTGGCTCTCCCCTCTGCCATGGACCATATGAATAACAGGAACACTTACCACAGGTCACTGTTTATCAATCCCTGCTTGTAATTCAACACAACCATCCCCTTCAAACATCACAGTGATAGAATTGTTTCCTTACTAAGACCCAGGTATGATCCCAACTATGGTTGCTGTCTGTATGAAGTTTGTATGTTCTTCCTGTGACCATGTAGGTTTCCGCTGAGTGCTCTGGTGTCCCCCCATTTCGCAAACATGCAGGTTTGTAGGTTAATTGACTTCTGTAAATTGTTCCTGGTGCATAAGATAGAACTAGTGATGGACGCAAATAGCTGGAGTAACTCAGTGGAACAGGCAGTATCTCTAGAGAGAAGGAACGGGGGACATTTTGGGTTGAGACCCTTCGTCAGACGATCTGAAGAGGGTCTCAACCCAAAACGTCACCCATTCCTTCTCCCCAGAGAAGCTGTCTGTCCCGATGAGTTGCTCCAGCTTTTTGTGTCTATCTTCGACTAAAACCAGCATCTGCACTTCCTTCCAACACAGATGGAACTAGTGTACTGTTAATTGCTGGTAGGCACGGATTCGATGGGCTGAAGGGCCTGTTTCCACACTGTATCTCTAGACCACCTCACTAACCATCAACATAGATGCACCTCAAGGCAGTGTGCTTGGCAACCTGCTCTACTGTCCTTGCACCCATCACTGTGTGGCAAAACAAAATTCAATGCCATCTGTCAATTCACTGTCAACGCCAGGTTGTTGGGTGATTCACCCGTCTTGATGAGTCAGCATTCTGGAGAGATAGAACAACTGGGTGAGTGGGGCCACAACAGCAACCTCTCGCTCCATGCCAACAAAACCAAGGAACTACTCATTGACTTCAGAAAGACTGTAGGAGTAAATTTCGGAACCAGAGAGAATGTTGGGATACTTGACTATGTGGACAATGCAACATGCTTACCGGACATTAGCTTTAACTGGCTAAATGCCTCAGTCAAGAATTGTCCATGGCTAAGTCACAAGGCCAGATTCCGAGCACCTGCAATAGCCAAAATATAGATATGGTTGAGCCACAATGACTGAAAAAACATGGTTAAGTTACTAAGGAGTTGCTAAGGGTTGTTTGGCTAAGAGGTTGCCAAGGGATTCATTGGCTCGGGAGTTGCTAACTGGTTGACTGGCCCCTCACCGAGAAAATGTAAACACCTACCATTGTTTGCAAATATATATATATATACACTTATATATATAAACCAGCTGTAAGGATCACTTGGGGAGAAGGTGCTCACAGACTTGACTCTTTACGCAGAACTCTGCCAACAATAACATTGCTGCTTTTCCCTGACTCAGGTCTCAGAGAATATTTTCACTGAATAAAATCATGAGACCATGTGGTAGTTTTCATTGGCGAGTGAGTGGTGGGGAGAAATAGCAGTGTCAAATTCCCGGGTATTAGCCTATCCTGAGCTACAGTTCATAATGGTTTTAATGCATCTATCAGCTTGCTAGTGCTGTGGGTGTATTGCACAGTCAGATATCCTGACTTCAAAACATGATGGGGAACTAAGCCCCATTCCTGCCCCTCAGGTAGATGGAAAACATCCCAAGGAACTATTCTGAAGAATAACAAGGGAGTTCTGGTCTATGTTTACCCTTCAACTAAAATCAACAAAACAACTTATCTGATCATTGGCTGGGTCCATCACGCAGGTATCCCCTGGTTACAGAAAACCTGATTTACGGAAATCTGACTTTAAGCTAATGATCTCATAATTTTATAAATATATTTAAGATAGTGATAATAATAACCACATGTCTTATGTTATTCACTAAAATAGGATTCAGTACAGGCCGATTGACACAAAATGCTGGAGTAACTCAGCGGGACAGGCAGCATTTCAGGAGAGATGGAACGGGTGACGTTTTGGGTCGAGACCCTTCTTCAGAACAGTACAGTGTCCCGGGGAGCCACACGGGCCTGATCCACCCACCAAAAAACCGTGCCGCTGACTGGAACATACCATACTTGCCCCACAGGCCTCCCGGGGGATCATGGTGAAGCCGGGCGGCGAGGCCTGCCTAGGCTGAAGGAGCCTCAGCAGTGTTGACGATGGGAGCCTCGACAACGGCAGCGGCAGACTCGGCAGCAGCGTGAGCCTGGACGGTAACAGGAGCCCTGGCAGTGGTGGGGCCTTGGCGACAGGGGGAGCCTCGGGCAGCAATGGGGACCTAGGCTGCGACGGGAACCTCAGTGGCGGTGGGGCCTCACGATCGACGCACGATTAATGGTTGATGAGCGTGAAGGGGGGAGGGGAAGAGAATGGAGGACCAGGCGTGGGGGGGGGCACTTTAGTTTTAGAATCCTCTGCTCAGTGGATAAGTCTGTGTTTGTTTGTTTGTTTGTTGATTTATTCCGGTGAAGGCACTGAGCCCATGGAGGCCAGCCAACAGACGCTTGTCTTTTTCTTTTTGTTTCACTTTCAATTTCAAGTTTTTATGTACCTGTTGTGTGTTGGACTGTTGGTGGACCAATTTCCCTCCGACGATGAATAAAGTTTTATCATGTCGTATCGTATGGTACTGGCAGTTTTGCTATTACGCATGTTTCCATAGCACAAATTGGATATAATATGTGATGATTTAGGAACACAATCAGCATTACCCGGCACAAATTGGTTATAATGCAATTTAATTTGGAAAGTAGAGGATCACTCAGAAGTTACTTTGGAATTTGACATGCAGTAAAAAAAGCTGCCTTGTCGTTAAACAGCATAGGGGGGGAAACTGTTTCCACCTTACCTCTCCGTAGAGATCAGACACCATTGTCTCTTAAAAACACAACTGTTATCTATATTACTAAAAGTCTGATCTTGATCACTTCCTGTTGTTCTGTATATTTGTTTTAGAAAAAAAGCTGCCACGTACAGCTGTGATTCTTGGCCATCTTACTCAGAGTTCCCCTCCGCTGCGCAGGACAAGAGGATTTTTCCCATAAAAAATAAAAATGTTTAAAAAAGGTTGAGATTCTCTCTCCTGAAGGCCACGCCCCTTCCGGAGGGACTATAAAACCCGGAAGCGTGGAGGTGCCTCAGTTCTCTGCAAGATGGGGGAGCGAGAGGTCGCATTTCTCAGTCTGAGCTATGAATAACACTGAACACGTGTCTACTAAACTGTGAGTGGTTTTACTGACCTGTCAGTGCCCTTAATGTGGTTTGAAAATGGAGTTTGAAATTTCAAAAGTGTGTTTTGGTTTGAAAGTGCTAAAGCTGTGTTGCCTTTGTGAATGTGCTAAAACAAGCTGCCTTGCCTTTTGTTTTGAAAGTGCTAAAAGAAAGTGCCTTGCCTTTGGTTTTGAAAGTGCTGAAGCAAGCTGCCTTGCCTTTGGTTTCGAAAGTGCTAAAGCAAGCTGCCTTGCCTTTGGTTTTGCAAGTGCTTAAGTGAGTTGCCTTGCCTAATTAGAGCTGCCTTGCCTAATTAGAGCTGCCTTGCCTTCTATATAATTAAAAGTCTAATCTTGACCACTTCCTGTTTGTGCTTTATATTGATTTTAGAAAAAAAACGCTACCACTGTGATTTTTGGCCATCTTACTCAGTCCCCCTCCGCTCATCAGGTGCCGAGAAAATTTGGTTCCCATTGATGAAAAATAAAAGAGTTATTAGTGTTTTTAAAATGTTGAGATTCTCTCTCGTGTCAATCACGCCATGAAGGCCACACCCCTTCTGGTGGGGGGGGGACTATAAACCCAGAAGTGTGGGCGTGGCTTAGTCTTTACAAGATGGGGGAGGGAGAGGTCATGACTCGCTGGCTTTCATGGCCTTGCACCCTGCTTGAAATGGAATATCAAGGAATAGCCGTGAGTCAACTGTGAGCCCACCAGCCGTGAGTGAGCGAGCTGCCAGAACAACAGGCTTGAGTGCCGCCAGCCCAAGAATCCATTCAGCCCACAATGTCCATACTAGCCCGCTGGAAACCAGTCCCTTCAGCACACAACACCCATTCTAGTGCTCCAGAAAGCCACCCCCCACTGGCCACCAATTTTGGAATCGGTGGAGAGGTGGTATATTGCATTGGGGGACCAGCCCTCCCGTGTGATGCTAGGACCCAACGGGTCCCACAGTCTAGTTTTAACTACAGGTGGCCATTGGAATTGGTCATCTCTTCTATTGACACTTGTGTAATGATACTCTTTTAAACAATGTACATATAGCCTTCAGTATTTTTAGCTTACAGTAACAAAAATAAAGGTTTCTTACGATTGGAATTGTCATGTTAAACCAGAACAACCGGTATATGCTCTATTAGTTTAATCATGGGTAGTGTTAGAGTGAAGATAAAATTATAGGAAGTGAATACAAATTTGATATGAGAAAGGTAGCTATTGTTTAGTCTTTAGTGTCATTTAGAGGTACACCATGGAAACAGGCCCTTCGGCCCACCGAGTCTGCACCAACCAGCGATCCCCGCACACTAACACTATCCTTCACACACTAGGGACAATTTGCCATTTTGCCAAACCAATTAGTCTACAAACCTGTACGTGTTTGGAGAGTGAGAGGAAACTGGAGCTCCTGGAGAAAGCCCACACAAGTCACGGGGAGAACGTACAAACTCCATACAGACAGCACCCGTAGTCGGGATCGAACCTGGGTCCCTGGTACTGCAAGGCTGCAACTCTACTGATGCCACACCTACTGTCCCTAAGGTCTAGAAGGTAAATAGTAGGCATAGAAAACTGATATCTCTGAAGTACAGAAAATTCATTTTGTGGACAGTTCACAAGAAAAGCACCCTTATGCAACCTGGTATATTTTTGTTTGAATTATAATAGTGATTCCACACACAAAATGTATCGTGAATCACATCAGCATTTCTTAAGGCTGCGCAAAAGGTAGTTTATAAATACGTTGTTGCACTTCCTATTTTTCCTTCAGATTCTTTTATCCTTTGTTTCATTTGAGTACTTTTGATGATCAAGGTGAACGATGACAATGGCAGGGAATGCAAAAATGTTTCCATTCTGCTTAGCACCCTTTGATCATAAATGAGGGCCAAGAGAGAGACACAGCATGAGAAGAACCCTAAGCTCAGAACCCCAACCTCAGCTCAAACTTTGATGTTGCTACGAGTAAAATCGCGTGTTGCTTCATCAAAGTGCAGGGAGTGGAAATGAACGTCCTAAAGCAGTTCGTAGAATTTAAACCCCTCTCCCAGAGCTGCCATCTCCAGAAATGATGCCTTACACTGCTGAGCCCTACAAACAACAACCATTTCAAACAGTCATGCATTATTTGTCAAATAATTAATTGTGTAAAAATGCTCCAAATCATGCCTTCAAGGCTTGTTCACCCACCTGTCCTCTGTCTGCTGAACTGCAGTTGATAATCCAGTAATTTCCATGGTTTTAAATAGTTTCTATTTGAACTCTTCACAGTCTCACCTCTCTCTCTCCCTCTCTCTCTCCCACTTTCTTTCTCTCCCCCCCTCCCCTTGCTCTCGTGCTCCCTCACAATCCCTCTCTCTCTCTCGCTCACACACACACAAAATCTCTCTCTCTCTCTCTCTCACGCACAGAGGGAGTTAGATGTGGCCCTTGTGGCTAAAGGGATCAGAGGGTATGGAGAGAAGGCAGGTACGGGATACTGAGTTGGGTGATCAGCCATGATCATATTGAATGGCGGTGCAGGCTCGAAGGGCCGAATAGCCTACTCCTGCACCTAATTTCTATGTTTCTATGTTTCTAATCTCTCTCTCTCACTCTCCCTCTCTCTCTCCACCCTTGCTCTCTTGCTATCTCTGTCTCTACTTCCCCTTGCTCTCTTGCTATCTGTCTCTACTTCCCCTTGCTCTCTCGCTCTCTTGCTATCTCTGTCTCTACTTCCCCTTGCTCTCTCGCTCTCTTGCTATCTCTGTCTCTACTTCCCCTTGCTCTCTTGCTCTCTTGCTATCTCTGTCTCTACTTCCCCTTGCTCTCTTGCTCTCTTGCTATCTCTGTCTCTACTTCCCCTTGCTCTCTTGCTCTCTTGCTATCTCTGTCTCTACTTCCCCTTGCTCTCTTGCTCTCTTGCTATCTCTGTCTCTACTTCCCCTTGCTCTCTTGCTCTCTTGCTATCTCTGTCTCTACTTCCCCTTGCTCTCTTGCTCTCTTGCTATCTCTGTCTCTACTTCCCCTTGCTCTCTCGCTCTCTTGCTATCTCTGTCTCTACTTCCCCTTGCTCTCTCGCTCTCTTGCTTGCTCTTTCTCACACACTTTCTCTCTCTCTCTCCAACTATATCTCAAACTTGCAAAATGCTCTCCATGGTGAACAGAAGCTGGCCAATTGACCCACCATGTCCATCTTTGCACCTATCTATACAAATTCCCTTTACCCACATTTGGCCCATGACCTTCTTTGCTTTGGCGTGCAAGTAAGTGCCCAGACACTTTGTACCAGTGTATCAGGTACATCAGACACTCATTCTGGATTAGACTCATCTCCTCAGACACTCATTCTGGATTACATCCACCTTCTGTATGAAACATTTCTCCCTCAGATCCCTTCTAAATCTCCTACCTTACAACTTATAGCCATGGCTTCTTGTTTCAGGCACCCCCACAATGGGGAAGAAAAAAGATTATTATTACCGACCCTATTTTTAGTTTCCTCTATCAAGACTCTTCTCAGCATCCGCCACTCCAGGTAAAATAAACGGCTTGCTTACACAGCTCCACAAATTAGTGGAGCGCCATTTGTCCCGTCATTACATCTTCCATTTCCTACCTGTGCGGGATCCACCATGGCTCAATAGTTACTTTGAAGGCACAATTTCAAAATCTTGATAGTTGAGTCTTCCACTAAATATTTGTTGGAATTTGATGTGGCAGACTTGATTTCTTGTGGAAAGAAACACATTGTTTATTTATGTGAAGCCAAGGTTAGCTCTATTAAATAAATGAAAGGGGTAAAGTATCTTTTTTATGTGCATCCGGTGCACAAGCAATGGCATAGCATCCTGCTGTACATCACAATAGACCAATCTGAATCTAAATGTACACTGTTCCTTGAGGTGCTTGCGTGCTTATTTGTACGTTCCACAGTTGCATTGGCCCACATACCATTGCAAGCGGACAAAACACACTACACACTCACTGACATGTTGCTATTATCTTCATGCAGATTGGCACGGAGAGGGTGGTCACGATGGTACAGTGGTAGAGTTGCTACCTTACAGCGCTTGCAGCACCAGAGACCCCGGGTTCGATCCCGACTACGGGTGGTGTCTGTACGGAGTTTGTACGTTCTCCCCGTGACCGCGTGGGTTCTCTCCAAGATTTTCAGTTTCCTCCCACACTCCAAAGACGCATAGGTTTGTAGGTTAATTGGCTTGGTAAATGTAAAAATATTGCCCCTAGTGGGTGTAGGATGGTGTTAGTGTGTGGGGATCGCTGGTCGGCGCGGACTCGGTGCGCCGAAGGGCCTGTTTCTGCGCTGTATCTCTAAACTAAACACAACAAAAAATAAATTGTGGTACGATGCTCAGTGCTTGCTGGCACACAACGCATTTGTCCTCAGTGGAGCAGTCTTTTAAATGTATGGTTTGGTACTCTTCAGCAGAGATGAAACCCAAGCTTGCCATCTTGTTACATAGGAATGGACAATGGCACAGCTTGTAGAGCTGCTGCCTCACAGCTCAAGTGACCCAGGTTCAGCCCTGACATCCTGTGCTGTCTGCATACAGTTTGCCCTCCCCGCCCTGTGACTGTTTCTGTTTCCTCTGGGTACCGTGGTTCCCTTCCTCATCCAAACGATGAACTATTAGGTAGGTTGCTGTGCCACTCTAAATTACCCCTGTGTTCAGGTGCTTTGAGAGAATAAAATGCAATCCATGTATATTATGTAAATTAGGATTTATGGCTGGTGGGCAAAAGTGCACAGTGAGACACAAGACTCATCGCTTTGTGGCATATTTGCATAACAGAAATAGGCCATTCAATCCCTTCACCTGTCTGCTGGGCACTGCAAGCATGTTCATTCTGTGATCTGATTCCAAGTTCCTGGCTTTTTCCCTCTCTCTCTTCACAGCTTTGGTTTAAAAAAAATGCTAGGAGCCTCAGACTTAAAATGCACAATTAGCCTAGTGTTAATTGGTGTTTAAAGGAGAGAGAGCTCCAATTTCCCGTTATTCTCTGTATGTAGAAGTGTTTGCAGACTTAATTCCTGAAATATGGTGAAAGAATGGATTGACTGGGCTTATATTCATTGGAATTTAGAAGAGGGGAGATCTTATAGAAACATATATTATTCTTAAGGGATTGGACAGGCTAGATGCAGGAAAAATTGTCCCCATGTTGGGGGAGTCCAGAACCAGGGGGTCACAGTTTAAGTATAAGAGGTAGGCCATTTAGGACTGAGATGAGAAAAAACGTTTTCACCCAGAGAGTTGTGAATCTGTGGAATTCTCTGCCACAGAAGGCAGTGGAGGCTGCTTCACTGGATGTTTTCAAGAGAGAGTTAGATTTAGCTCTTAAGGCTAACGGAATCAAGGGATATGGGGAAAAAGCAGGAATGGGGTACTGATTGTGGGTGATCAGCCATGATCATATTGAATGGTGGTGCTGGTTCAAAGGGCTGAATTTTCCATGTTCCTATGTTTCTATGAAAGGCCATGGCACCTATTTTCTATGTTTCTATGTTTCTATGAAAGGCTAGGCTCTCCATGTTTGGCAAATTTGTCTGTAGTCCAGGTAGTGTCATTCTTATCCACTCCAGCATGCCGCCCCAATACCTTGTAATCTTCTATGGAATCAGCCCACAACCTTCTGTTTTATACCAAAGATAGAAACAAAACGCTAAAGTAACACAGTGGGTCAGGCAGCTTCCCTGGAAAAAAGGAATAGGTGACAATTCGGGTCAGAACCCTTCTTCAGAGTATGATGAAAGGATCGGACCCGAAACGTCACCTATTCCTTTTCCCCAGAGATGCTGCCTGTCCCGTTGAGTTACTCCAGCATTTTGTGTCAATCTTTGGTATAAACCACCATCTGCAGTTCTGTCCTGCACATATTTTGTTTTGGGCTGTCTATTTACTCATTGCTCTCCATGATTTTGTTGCATATAGTGAATCGCCCTGTGTATATAGCTCTCGAACTATGTGAGCTGACAGTTTCTATATTTGGCGATATGATTGTGTTATATTACATGCTCAGGGTAATTCCTTCTTTACAATCAGTACAGGGCCCAAGTCATCAGATGGAGATAAAAGGAACAGCAGATGCTGGAATCATGAGTAAAATACAAAGTCCTGGAGTAACTCAGCAGCCCAGGCAGCATCTGTGGACGGAATGGAGAGGTAATATTTCAGATCAGGACCCCTAGTTAGGACTTGTATAACAGAACGGTTGGATAAGTATTAGCACTTGATAAGAAGAGGCAAAACTGTGCAATCACTTCCCACAGATCAGAGACCAGCTCTCGGCAAGTATCAATTGTAAAATCTACCATGTCTCCACTAAGCTACCACCAGATCGATAGCTGGGTCCTGTACTGAAATCAAAGTTTGCAACTTTGCACCATGCCTTTATTCTTGATGTTCCCCAGCAATCGAACACGCTTCTCTGGCAAGAGTTTGGAAGCCATTAAATATGCACACTGAAGATAGACACAAAAAACTGGATTAACTCGGTCTTGACCCAAAACGGCGCACATTCCTTCTCTGCAGAGATGCTGCCTGTCCCGCTGAGTTACTACAGCCTTTTGTGTCTATCTTCAGTTTCGACCAGCATCTGCAGTTCCTTTTTACACAAATATGTATATTGCTTTGTCATAGGCTCATAGAATCATGGAGTCTCACAGCATGGAAACAGGCCCTTCAGCCACACTTGCCCATGTCCCATGTCCCATTTACACTAATCCCACCTGCCTGCATTTGGCCCATACCTCTCTAAACCTGTCCTATCCATGTATCTGTCTTATTGTTTCTTAAATGTTGCAATAGCACCTGCCTCAATTACTTCCTCCCGCAGATTGTTCCACACACCCACCACCCTTTGCGTGAAAAAATTACTCCTCGGGTTCCTAAATCTTCCCCCTCTCCCTCACCTTAAAAAGATGTCCACAGGTTCTCGATTCCCCTTCTCGTGCAAGAGACTGCGTCTACCCGATCTATTCCTCTCATGGTTTTGTCCTGCAAACTAAATGCACACATCTCCCCAAAACAGTTGGAGGAAAGGGAACATTATTTGAAATCAACTGTACAACCCAACAGATAAGGCTAGCACAGAGGCGCAGCTGGCAGTTCCACCGCCTCAGAGTTCCAGTGACTCAGGCTCAGCCCTGACATCCACCACTTTCTGTGTGGAGTTTGCACGTTCTTGGACCTCTCAATGGCCGTGCAGGTTGGTAGGTTCAGCCACCAAGCACGACATCCATTGGCTGCAACCTTCCCTCCATTGACGAACTGTACACTGCAAGGGCCAGGAAGCGAGTGGGTAAGATCATCTCTGACCCCTCTCACCCAGGCCACAAGCTCTTTGATGGGCAGTGTATAGGATTGTCAAAGCTGCCACAGCCAGACATAAAATCAGCTTTTTTCCACGAGTAGTAGCTCTACTCAATAACCAAAAATCTGCAGCCTTCTTTTGCTCTGGTATTTTATTTAATTCACATGTTTAATCAATTATGTTTTATTATTGATGTTTATTGTTTTATGTGTCATTCCTAACTGTCACTGTATGTCATGTTGTCACTTGTGGGTGGAGCATCAAGGCAAATTCCTTGTATGTGAATACTTGGCCAATAAACTTATTCATTCATTCATTCATTGGCTGCAGTAAATTGCTCCCAGTGTGTGTGGGGTGAGTGGTAGAGTCGGGCAGGGGAGGTGATTGGAATGTAGGGGGTCAAGACACAAGAGAGTCAACTGTATTGTATTGTCATGTCCCAAACAGAACAATGAAATTCTTACTTGCGGCAGCACAATGAGATATGTAAACATAGTACACTAAAATAAGTTAAATATATACATACACGCACACACACACATATATGTGTGTGTGTGTGTGTTATACACACATATATATCTATACTAGACCCGTTGGGTCCCAGCATCACACGGGAGGGCTGGTCCCCTAACGTAATATTCCACCTCTCCACCGATTCCAATATCGGTGGCCAGTGGGGGGGGGGGGGGGGGCTTTCTGGAGCGCTAGTATGGGTGTTTTGTGCTGAAGGGACTGGTTTCCAGAGGGCTAGTATGGACATTGTGGGCCGAATGGATTCTTGGGCTGGTGGCTCAGTCACTCAAGCCTGTTGTGCTGCAGCTCACTCACTCACGGCTGGAGGGCTGGCAATTGACTCACGGCTATTCCTTGTAATTCCATTTCAAGCAGGGTGCAAGGCCACTAAAGACAGCAAGCCATGATCTCTCCCTCCCCCATCTTGCAGAGACTAAGCCACGCCCACGCTTCTGGGTTTTATAGCCCCTTCCCCTACCACCAGAAGGTGTGTGGCCTTCATGGCGTGATTGACAGGAGAGAGAATCTCAACAATTTTTAAAACACTAATTATTTTTCATCAATGGGAAAAATCATTGGCATCTGATGAGCGGAGGGGGACTCTGAGTAAGATGGCCAAAAATCACAGCCATACGTGGTAGCGTTTTTTCTAAAATCAATATCAAGCACAAACAGGAAGTGGTCAAGATTAGACTTTTAATTATATAGAAGGCAAGGCAGCTCTAATTAGGCAAGGCAGCTCTAATTAGGCAAGGCAGCTCGCTTTAGCACTTCCAAAACCAAATGCAAGGCAGCTTGCTTTAGCACTTTCGAAACCAAAGGCAAGGCAGCTTACTTTAGCACTTTCAAACCCAAAGGCATGGCAGCTCGCTTTAGCACTTTCAAAACCAAAGGCAAGGCAGTTTGCTATAACACTTTCTAAACCAAAGGCAACATAGCTTTAGCACTTACAAACCAAAGCACACTTTTGCATTCTCAAACTACATTTTCAAACCACATTAAGGTCACTGACAGGTCAGTAAAACCATTCACAGTTTAGTAGACACGTGTTCAGTGTTATTCACAGCTCAGACTGAGAAACGCGACCTCTCGCTCCTCCATCTTGCAGAGAACTAAGGTACCTCCACACTTTCGGGTTTTATAGCCCCTCCGGAAGGGGCGTGGCCTTCAAGAGGGAGAAACTCAACATTTTTTAAGCACTAATAACTCTTTTATTTTTCATCGATGGGAAAAATCCTCTTGTCCTGCACAGCATAGGGGGACTCTGAGTAAGATGGCCAAAAATCACAGCCGTAAGTGGCAGTGTTTTTTCTAAAATCAAGATACAGAACACTAGGAAGTGGTCGATCAGACTTTTAGTAATATAGATATATACCTACACATAAAACAAACAAGCAAACGATTCTCGGGCATGCATTCTCATTCAAGTAGTCGGGTTGCACAGGAGCCAATACTAGTCCCACCCACGTCACTGGGGAAACCACTGCAGTGAATTTAATGAGACATATTAACAATGTAAACATGTGGGAGATGTGGAAGCTTTTTTGAATTACATTTAAAAATGAACAAGCCCGTGCACATTATCTTTCACCTGCTGGCTCTGCCTTCACTGAAATCTTGTCAGGTTATGTCTTAAATCGGACAAAAATATAAATGTTACTGGACAATAGGAGAATAGCAGCGTGCCAGTTGTGTGCGGATAACAACAGGGCTTTTTGAACTATCAAAATGACAAGCGTAAGATACGTGCTAACAAGCAATTAAAGTGTACAGATAGGTAATCCGCGGCTTTTAAAGATTAATCACCCACAGGATGCAGCCGTCATTGACAAAACCACATTATTTGTTATCTGTCCTTAATTGCCCCGGAACTGTTTGCTCGGCCTTTTCAAAGGGCAGGTAACTGTCAGTCATACTGGTGGCTTTGAAGCCCACACTCAGGGAAACGCAGATTCTGAAGGCAGAATACTAATGAGTGCTATTTTTAGACAGTCCATTGGTTTCAATGCATTAATTTAAACCCCCAGCTGCAATGGTGGATTTGAGCTTATCTCTGTCTGTTAATCCACTCACCCAGCCGTTGTCAGCGTCCAATATATATAATTATTAATTTTTGGAGGTGCCACGCTCCACACTCTGCTATCCCTCAATTTTACACAATTATAGTCATAGAGGGAAACAGCGAGGAAACAGGCCCTCTGGCCAACTTGCCCACACCAGCCAACATGTCCAATCTACACGTCCCATCTGCCTGCATTTGGTCCACACCCCTCTAAACCTACCCTATCCACGTACCTGTCTCAATGTTCCCTAACCTCTGCGCACTCGCCCCTCCCCCCTCACTCCTCTCCCATCTCCTTCAGGGATTGGAAATTATTTATAGGTTGGATCCTGGATTACTTCCCCTGGCTATCGCTATGGTTCTCTGCATTTCCAGTTCTGTCTGTACATTGTTAGTTTAAATAAATGACTTAATGGTGACAAAGGATTTTATTGTTAGCTTGAGGCTTGTACACAAGTCATTTGTTTCCAGATGCAGGCTGCCTCGCTGGGCTCCCCCCCTGACATTGAGCACGACAGGAGAATGAGAAGCAAAGCAGAGCTGGTCAAGTTAAGAGAAGAGGGAACAAAACACAGAGTGCTGGACAGACTCAATGGGTCAGACAACATCTGGGGAGGGAATGGACGTGGGACATTTTGGGTCTTGACCCTTCTTCAGTCTGACCAGTTGAGTTCCTCTAGCTTTGGTCAAGATCCCTGCACCTACAGTCTCGATGTTTCTACTTAATGGAAGAAAAAGTTGAGTAAAAAAAGCTCCCAGCAGGATGCCCTGTCCATTGCGAGTGCACGAGGATGAGGGGTGATCTTATGGAGGTATATAAAATCATGAGAGGAACAAATCGGCTGGACGCACAGAGTTTCCTGCCCAGAGTAGGAAATCGAGAACCAGATGTCATTGATTTAAGGTGAAATGGGGAACGATTTTATAGGAATCTGAGGGGTAATTTTTTCATGCAGTGTGTTGGGTGTATGGAAAGAACTGCAGAGGAGGTAGTTGAGGCAGGGACTATCATGATGTGCAAGAAGCAATTAGACAGGTACATGGCGTGGTCAGGGTTGGAGGGGTATAGACCACGTTAGAGGGGTATGGACCAGCAAATGGCATGTTGGCCTTCATAACAAGAGGGGTTTAGGAGCAAAGAGGTCCTTCTGCAGTTGTACAGGGCCCTAGTGAGACCACACCTGGAGCATTGTGTGCGGTTTTGGTCTCCAAATTTGAGGAAGGACATTCTTGCCATTGAAGGAGTGCAGTGTATGTTCACAAGGTTAACTCCCAAGATGGCAGGACTGTCATATGCTGAGGGAATGGAGCGGCTGGACTTGTATACTCTGTAATTTAGAAGGATGAGAGGGGATCTTATTGAAACATATAAGATTATTTGGACACGCTAGCGGCAGGAAACATGGTCCCAATGTTGGGGGAGTTCAGAACCAGGGCCCACAGTTTAAGAATAAAGGGTAAGCCATTTAGAACAGAGCTAAGGAATCATTTTTTCACACAGAGAGTTGTGAGTCTGTGGAATTTGCTGCCTCAGAGGGCGGTGGAAGCCGGTTCGCTGGATACTTTCAAGAGAGAGCTAGATAGGGCTCTTGATGATAGTAGATATGGGGAGAAAGCAAGATCGGGGTAATGATTGTGGATGATCAGCCATGATGGCGGTGCTGGCGTGAAGGGCCGAATGGCCTACTCCTGCACCTATTGTCTATTGTCTATTGTCAAAGGGTCTGCTTCCACGCTATATCTCTAAAGTAAATTTATAATCATTAAATTGCTGAAAACACTAGCGATGCAGTGGTGCTGGTTTCCAACGGGCATTTCCTTATGATGCTGTGTACAACAGTGATCGCAACTTCTACTGAAGTGTGGATGGCCGTTGGCTCGCTAGGAGGTCATCCGCCCTTTGATAGGTCTTATTTTTGGTCCTGCTGGGGGTCCACAGCCCCCTCCTCACCTGGCAAACCAGATGGGTGAGACGGTTTAGTTGCCAAATATCCGATCATGGAGCAGGTAGCACGGGATTAAGGGGCTGTCCCACTTGGGCAAGCTAATTGGCGAGTTTAGAAGAGCTTAGGAGAGTTTGAAAAAATGTCACGTTGAAGACCTTCTTGGACTATGTAGAAGACCTCCTTCGACTATGTTGAAGACTAGCTTCGAGTAGCTATGACTAACTTCGGGAAAATTGGACACCGAATAGTGGAGAGTGAAGAAGACCTCCTTCGATCTCCTTCAACCTCCCTTCGATTATGATGAAGACTATCTACGACTACCTTTGACTACCCTCGATTACCTACAACTAACATGCCGACCTACTTCGACCTACTACGACTAAACCTATGAGTAATAAAAGTATCGATTTTTTCCATGGCAGCCTTTTTTTACACGCGGGCATTTTTCAACATATTGACAAAAACACCGTAACCTAGCTGAGGCCTCGAGTACACGGGGACCACTCTCGAGAATGAAGGAGAGTTACAAAGACGTCCTACGACCTCGTGTCGACCATGCTGCGAGGATGAGTCAAGGGCAAACTCGCCAGAACTCCAAATTAGGTCGCCCAAGTGGGACAGCCCCTTTACATGGTACCCGTGGCGGAGGGAACTCCTGCCGACCTGATCTAAAGTAAAGTTTAAAGCAAATGACCACAAAGTGTTGCGAAGATCAAAAACAATTTTTTTTTAAATTTCCTAAACGGTATTAAGCCCACATATTCGCAACGTGTAGCCCAACCTGCACTTAAGCAGGTGATATTATACTTTTGAATTTGTAACCTGTGGTAGCTTCACTGGCAGTCTGGAGTTTGCCAGATCTATAATGAAAACAAAATTACAGGTGCTGGAAATGTGAAATAAAAGCACAAAGTGCTGAGAATTCTTGCAGGTAGTATCTTACATATAAGAAACATCTAGATATACATGAATATGATAGGTTTAGAATGTCATGGGTCAAGTGCACGCAGGTGGCACTAGTATAGATGGCGGCATGGGCTAGTTGGGCTGAAGGGCCTGTTTCCATGCTGTATGAATCTACAACTCCGTGACTCTATGACTAACTGAAGTGGCATCAGTAGGAAGAGAGGGGTGGGAGATTGCAACCTTCACATGGTCCACCCTGTTTCGACTAAGGCGATCAACCCAATGTGCACAAACAAAATCAAATCTGAATTACTAAAAGTAAGATCTTGACCACTTCCTGTTTTTCTGTTTCATGATTTTTGAAAAAATGCTGCCACTTATGGCTGTGATTTTTGGCCATCTTACCCAGAGTCCCCCACCGCCGCACAGGACAAGAGGATTTTTTCCCATCATTTTTCCCTTCAATGAAAAATAAAAGCGTTATTAATGTTTAAAAAATGTTAACATTCTCTCTGCTGCCCCTGCTGGTGGGAGGGGGAAGTGGTGCGCCTCACTCAGTCTCTGCAAGATAATGGTTATTGGTGGTGGTAACTGCTTTGAAATGCTGCACTGCAAATGGCTGTTGTTGGTCATGGTAACTGCTTTGATATGCTGCACTGCAATTGGCTGTTGTTGGTGGTGGCAACTGCTTTGAAATGCTGCACTGCAAATGGCTGTTGTTGGTGGTGGTAACTGCTTTGAAATGCTGCACTGCAAATGGCTGTTGTTGGTCTAAACTTGACAACTTCCTGTTTGCACTGTGTATTGATGCTAGATAATATGGCTGTGATATTTGGCCTGAAGTGGTATGAAACTGCAATTGAATTTGGTGGATGTGCACCCTACTTGAAGTGATTAGAAACTTCACTTGAATTTGGTGGCCTTGCAACCTGCTTGAAATGGTAGGAAACTGCATTTGAATTTGGTGGCCTTGCACCCTGCTTGAAGTGGAATTTCAAAGAATAGCCGTGAGTCTACTGCTCGCCCACCAGCTGTGAGTGAGCTGCCAGCACATCAGGCTTGAGTGACTGAGCCGTCACCCCAAGAATCTATTTGGCCCACATTGTCCATACTAGCCTTCTGGAAACCAGTCCCTTCAGCCCACAATACCCATACTAGCGCTCCAGAAAGCCCCCCTCCCCCCCACTGGCCACCAATATTGGAATTGGTGGAAAGGTGGAATATTGCGTTGTGGGACCAGGCCTCCCATGTGAACATGGGACCCAACGGGTCCCACTTAGTCTAGTAGAACAAATAAAAATAGAACTTTAGGCTGTGCATGCCAAACGCAAGAAGAAGAAGAAGCAGAAAGAGTTAATATTTCAGTCTGAAATATTAAGCCTTCTCTTTTCCAAAGGTGCTGTCTGACCTGCAGAATATTTCCATCATTATTTCTTTTTATTAAAGTTTTAGAGCAATAATCTTCTGATAATGCAAAAACAAAAAGTTCTATATTTTATTTCAGCAAAGACTAAGAAGTGGCACATTATTGCAATAGCTCTTCCCAGGGGACCCGTTATTATTTAAATCACATTTAGCCCCAAAATCTTTATCCCTTTTGCTGGAAATGCTTCGTTTTATTTGTTAAAGTCCTTTCTGACCTAATCTCTCATTTGCAAGCCGGCTTGTTCCTGAAAAAAATCAATTAAAAATTAATAAGAGGCATATTATAATGTTTGTTTATCATCTGCAGGAAGTTTAATTTGCATGACAAAGAATTCAGAAACAGCACTGACTATTTGGCAGACTTACACTACTTGGCATATGAGAATTACGCTTCTTATTTTCCAGCATTCATCAAAAGGAATGATGTACCTGTATCTGCAATGAAAATGTCGGGTTTTATACCCGTCAGCTTAATTATTTCTTGGACATTTTTTGCATGACTTAGATTCGAAATGGTAATTTTGTTTGTGTCTTTTGGAAGAAGTGTAATCTAATGTAAATCATTGCGGCATGTAAATATTGCAGCATATTGAAATTGCTTAATGCTTCGCAGGATGAATTCCTGTGAGAGTGTAAAATGTTCTTTCCTGGAAACAATGACTGAGAGCTTAAAAGCCCTCTACAGGAACTTAAGGGCCTGTCCCACCAGCATGCAACTCTATACAAATAGCGCGACCTAACGTGGTCGCTTGAGCCGTCCGGCGTCGCGGGGCCTGTCCCACTTCGATCGCCGGAGCCGTGCGGAATTGTGCGGAGTTCGTCCCGACATCGCGCGGGGCTCCGAAAAACTGACTATGTTCAAAAATTCCACGCGGCAACGGCTTGTCGGCTCGCAGTCGCCTCGACGCATTACACACCGCCTTGACGTCGTGCCTCCGTGAACCTATTTGTAGGTGCCTCTGTGACCCTCTCTGTGCGTGGCTCCATGGCCCTCTGTGTGTGTGTGTGCCTCTGTGCCCCTCTCTGTGTGTCCCTCTCTGTCCTGGCGAACTTACCTTAGACTTTGCTCCAAGTTTGCCTCACTTTGTGCCACGTTGCGCCACTCACCCGACCTCCGTGCGGCCCTCACTGCCAGTTTGGTCGCGCTTGCCGCATGCAGGCGCATGCTGGTGGGAACGGCCCTGTTTTGGGGATCACCCGACCTCCGCGCGGCCCCCGCTTCTAGTTTGATCGCGCTCATCGCATGGAGTCAGATGCTGGTAGGACAGGCCCTTTACAGTACCTGTGTGTGCGAGAGTGCGTGAGTACAGCAACAAGCAGACCAATCATTTATTTGTGCAGGAAGGAACTGCAGAGGCTGTTCTAAACCGAAGATCGACACAAAAAGCTGGGGTAACTCAGCAGGACAGGCAGCACCTCTGGAGAGAAGGAATGGGTGACGTTTCGGGTCGAGACCCTTCGGAATGCTCGACCCTTTGGTGCACATTTAGGTGGCAATACCAAATGTCCTGTCAGTTACATGAGTAAATGGGAGAAGCTCCACATGTTAACCATAACATTTCACAAGGAAATCTTGACCATCGTCCAATGTGTTCAGGAAGGGTAGGGACAAGGAACGTCAGACTGAAGAACAGCTGAGAGGCTGAGTTTTTCCAGCACTTTGTTTCCTTTTGCTTCCTGGAAGGAAGTGGGTGGGTCAACAGTTCAGCAGCAGTTGGACTTTGAGTCTTGTGGACAAGATATGCTCAGATAGGACATGGAAGTTTCACACACAAAAGAGAGAATGTCAAGGTTGGACACAGACAGCTTCTTTCTTTATATACACAGTATGGGAGAACGGATACGTCATCTAATTGAGTCACATATGGATTTTGGTTGTGATCAGATTTTTTCATGTTCAAAAAGGAACTGCAGATGCTGGAAAATCGAAGGTAGACAAAAATGCTGGAGAACCTCAGCGGGTGCGGCAGCATCTATGGAGCGAAGGAAATAGGCAACGTTTGGGGCCGAAACCCTTCGTCAGAGTGATGCAGGGTGGGGGGGGGGGTGGGAAGAAGAAAGGGAGAGGAGGAGCCAGAGGGCTGAGGGAGAGCTGAGAAGGGGAGGAGACAGCAAGGGCTACCGGAAATTGGAGAAGTCAATGATCAGGCCACTGGGGGGGGAGATGGGAAGATGTGGCGAGTGGTGGGGTCATATTGGAGGTGGCGCAAATGATGGACTATTTGTTGTATGTGACGGCTAGTGGGGTGATCTTCCCATCTCCCCCCCCCCCCCCCCCCGTCTGATTTCCGCAAAGAGCGCTCCCTCCATAACTCCCTGGTCAATTCTTCCCTACCCACCCTACCCACCCCCTCCCCGGGCACTTTCCCTTGCAACCGCAAGAGATGCTATACGTGTCGCTTTACCTCCCCCCTCGAGTCCGTTCAAGGACCCAAGCAGGCATTCCAGGTGCAACAAAGGTTCACCTGCATCTCCTCCAGCCTCATCTATTGCATCCGCTGCTCTAGATGTCAGCTGATCAACATCGGTGAGACCAAGCGTAGGCTTGGCGATCGTTTCGCTGAACACCGCCGCTCGGTCCGCATTAACCAACCTGATCTCCCTATGGCTCAGCACTTCAACTCCCCCTCCCATTCCGAATCCGACCTTTCTGTCCTAGGCCTCCTCCATTGTGAGCACCCTGGAAATTGGAGGAGCAGCACCTCATATTCCACTTGGGCAGTCTGACCTGAACATTGACTTCTCCAATTACCGGTAGCCCTTGCTGTCTCCTCCCCTTCTCAGCTCTCCCTCAGCCCTCTGGCTCCTCCTCTTCCTTTCTTCTTCCTGCCCCCCCCCCCCCCCCCCCACCCTGCATCAGTCTGAAGAAAGGTTTCGGCCCAAAACATTGCCTATTTCCTTTGCTCCATAGATGCTGCCGCTGAATTTCTCCAGCATTTTTGTCTACATCAGATTTTTAATTTTGTTATATAACGAGTTGAAATTATGTATTAGCCAACATGGGTAAGAATGTTCCAAAAATGTTTTAGCAACACATTCACCCATTTGTCCATTTACCACACCAACTTTCTTCATGACCATTCTTGCTGAGGTTATTTAAATATTGCCGAATTATGAATGACGACAATCCAACTCAGATCTGTTGGCACCAAGGCTGAGACCTAAGACTTAGCGAAATTGAGTCATAGAGTTGTACGACATGGAAACAGGTTTACCTGGTCATTGCCAGCCACTGTACTTACCTCACAGAAGACTAGGGACAGATTTGCCCCTATTTAGTTAGAGATACCATGCAGAAACAGGCCCTTTGGCGCACTGAGTCCACGGCAACCATCAATCACCTGTATTTGGTCTGTGTCATAAGATCAGATGATTAGTGATAGGAGTAGAATAAGGCCATTCAGCCCATCAAGTCAACTCCATTCAATCACAGCTGTTTTATCTCTCCCTCCAACCCCATTCTCCTGCCATCTCCCCATAACCTCTGACACCCGTGCTAATCAAGAATCGATCTATCTCTACCTTAAATATAGCCCCTGACTTTGCCTCCACAGCCTTCTGTGGCAAAGAATTCCACAGATTCACCACCCGTTTATTCTCCTAGTTAAATGATTCAAGTGTTTTTCTAGATACTTCTTACATGTTGTGAGGTACCAGCCTCCACTACCGTCTTGTGCATTCTTTGGTTGTACAGATTCATTTATTCAGCAGTCGAATGTCGAGCTGTTTTTTTGGTTTCGGGTATAGGCCGTGATCTACCCGTGAAGCATTGATGGTCCGAACAGCAGCCTTGATTAATCTGCCCGACCAACCATTGTGATCGAGTTGGCAACATTGCAATTATTAGACAGAACTATGACAGCCTTAAAATAATTTTGTAACAATGTTGATTAGGCTTTCCTTTCTGGAGCAGATCTAATGGGATTTTCTGTTTAAAAGGGAATCTGTCCGAGCAAGAAATTAAAGCTATCTTGATTCACTTATACAATCCAGATAAGTGACTTCAAACCATGGTTACATTGCTTTAGTGAAGTGTTATCATTAGTGTTTAAATTAATTGATGATGACAGGATTTGGGCTGGCGCCTGGAATTGGAAGATCATGCTGATTGTGGAACCTGTGCATCTTGATATGCTGCCTTCCAGCTCAGTTAATATTGGCACAATTAGAAGCTTCGTTAGCCATAACACAATGTGAAAGTTCTGCTGTAAATGCAGTCGTGGGATCCTTGATTCCAGCTTCCTGATAGAATGCAGAAACTTGGCCAAGATAATTAACACGGTGTTAAAGAAGGAACTGCAGATGCTGGAGAATCGAGGGTTACACAAAAAGCTGGAGACACTCAGAGGGTGCTGCAGCATCTAAGGAGCAAAGGAGATAGGTGACGTTTCGGGTCAAGACCCTTCTTCAGACATGGCAATTGCCAAGGGAAACAAAGAGAGCTCACAAGAGCAGATTACAGAGGGTGGTGGATATGTGGAACAAACTGCCAGAGGAGGTGGCAGAGGCAGGTACAATTACATTCAGCTTTTAAAAAATGGACAGGTAAATGGATAGAACATGTTTATAAAGATATGGGGCCAAACACAGGCATATGGGAATATCTGAGATTGCTATGAACATGAATGAGTTGAGCTGAAGGGCCTACTTGTGTGCTGTTAAACCCGATAAATCTATGGATCTATAAAAGGAACAAAGAAGTCCTTTAAACTCGTATAAGCAGCAGAAGTGCACTTAAAGCATATCAATAAAACAGCATTGACATTACTAGTCAATAACCTTCCTCAACCTGAAACATTAATTATTTCCTCCCTACTAAGTTGCCTGATCTGCAGAATATATCCAGATTTTTTCTGTTCTAGCATTGGCCTGTTTCCGTGCTGCATCTCTAAACTAAACGAATCTTCTGCATCACATTCAATACGATAACAGTGCTGGAGTAGTGGAAGACTGCAAACCTAAGCCCCCATACAGCAAACAAAATGGACCGGACCCCAGCAGCTGCAGGATATTTAGCCCAGTGGCAATGCAAACTAGTAATATGTTAAATTCTTAATAACAGACAATAATATTACTTGATGCTTGAAAACTATGGGGTTGTGAATGAGAGCCAGCACAGATATGTTAAAGGCAAATCAAATTGAACAAAATGATTGGATTATTTCATTTGGTAATCGTGCCGATGATGGCTGTAATTTGATACTTAAACTAGTTTTGTATCAAAATTAGACATGACTTATTACAAAATCAAAGCCATCAAATTGAACAATCAGAAACTGAATGGCCATATGTCACCCAAGATCCAGAATGCTAACCATAATGATATGTTTAAGAAGGAACAGCAGATGCTGGAAAATCAAAGGTAGACAAAAATGGTGGAGAAATTCAGCGGGTGAGGCAGCATCTATGGAGGCTGAAGAAGGGTCTCGACCAGAAAACGTTGCCTCTTTCCTTCGCTCCGTAGATGTTGCCTCCCCCACAGAGTTTCTCCAGCATTTTTGTCTATAAACATAATGATATGATTATTTGAAGACTGGAAGGAAATATGATATTCTATGATAGTTGATTTGCGGGCTTGGGCGTATGTTTTCAAGTGATAAATTACTTGAAAGCATTTAAGAAACTACCAGGATTTGCAAAGAACATCAACCATAAACAGATAATGCCAGTATTCTCTGGAATTTAGAAGGATGAGAGGGGATCTTATAGAAACATATAAAATTCTTAAGGGATTGGACAGGCTTGATGCAGGAAAAATGTTCCCCATGTTGGGGGAGTCCAGAACCAGGTGTCACAGTTTAAGAATAAGGGGTAGACCATTTAGGACTGAGATGAGGAAAAACGTTTTTGACCCAGAGAGTTGTGAACCTGTGGAATTCTCTGCCACAGAAGGCAGCAGAGGCCAATTCACTGGATGTTTTCAAGAGAGTTAGATTTAGTTCTTAGGGCTAACGGAATCAAGGGATATGGGGAGAAAGCAGGAATGGGGTACTGATTCTGGATGATCGGCCATGATAATATTGAATGGCGGTGCTGGCTCGAAGGGCTGAATGGCCTACTCCTGCACCTATTTTCTATGTTTCTATGTGGGATGGTGAACATATCAGATATAAAGATATGTGAGCATTATTTTTTGTAGGAGGAAAACAATAGAGGCAACTTTTTTTTTTCTGAAGAAATGTCATAGACTTGAAATGGTAACTATGCTTTTTGTCTCCCCACAGATGCTACCAGACCTCCTAAGTAATGCAGCATTTTCGATTTTACTTCAGATTTGTACATTTGTATGGTGTCACTTTTTGGAGCCAAATGACACAATTTCAAGAGGGAATTCAAACACAGACAGGTTGTGGAAGGATGACTCAAACCCTGGCCACTCCCTCTTCTCCTCTCTCCCATCAGGCAAAAGGTAAAGTATGAAAACGCACACCTCCAGATTCAGTTTTTCCAAGCTGTTATCAGGCAACTGAACCACCCTACCACAACCAGAGAGCAGTGTTGAACTACTATCTACCTCATTGGTAGCCCTCGGACTTAACCTTGCACTAAACGTTATTCCCTTATCATGTATCTTTACACTGTGAATGTCTCGATTGTAACCATGTATTGTCTTTCTGCTGACTGGATAGCACGCAACAAAAGCTTTTCACTGTACCTCGGTACAGGTGACAATAAACTAAACTGAACTGAGGTTGTTAATAAAGCACACAATTATTAATTGAATATTTGAAAGCATAGAGCAGAAAAGGGAATTCACTCTGAAGACATGGTGGCACGGGTGGCATTGTGTCGCAGCGGTAGACTTGCTGCTTCATAGCGCCAGAGGCCTGGGTTCAATTCTGACTAAGGGTGCTGTCTGTACAGAGCTTGTACCTTCTCCCTGTGACCTGTGTGGGTTTTCTCCAAGAACTTTGGTTTCCTCACTCACTCCAAAGCCTTACAGGTTTGTAGGTTAATTGGCTTGGTATCAATGTAAAATTGTCCCTAATGTGTGTAGGATAGTGTTAGCGTGCGGGGATCGCTGGTCGGTGTGGATTCGGTTGGCCTGCGCTGTATCTCTAAACTAAATTAAACACGCAGGTGAGGTCTTGGTTGGAGAATTTTTGCCAATTGGGGCAACGACATCTTGGAAAGACCTTGAGGACTGTGACTGCACCATGGATGAATGATTTCAGTTATACAGAGAGACTGTCAGAGGCATATTAGTTCCCTTCAAAGCTGTGAAGGGTAAAATGAGATTTGATGGTACTGTTCAAAATCATAAAGAGCTTTGATGGAATAATTTTTGAGAAACATTTTTAGCTGCGGATAGGTCAGTAACTAGGGAAAAACAGATTTAAGGCAGATTGCTGAAGAAGAGGGAAGATTAAGACATTTTTGTCTTTTTATATGCAGACTGCATTGTGATATAGTGTGCTGACATATACACATAAGGCTGACATATACAGAAACAATCTTCAAAAGAGAATTTGATAAAAGTGGGAAGAGGAGAAATCTTTAGGTTTGTTAGAATAAAAAGAATAATATGAATTGGACTCATCAAAAAGCTTTGCTGTAAAAAACAGATTGTGCAAGGTAACCAAAATGAATGAATTCTCTGTATCATATTATGAGTTCAGCAGCCTGACTCCCAGTATGAAACTGAATTTAAGAAGACATTTTTATTTGGGATAATTGCAATTGTTTGGTACCACATCAAACTGACTACAACATAAGCAAAGGGCGAAGGAGGAGATATCGGATTCAAATCCAGTTTCTCAGAAAGAGAGAGAGATGGAAGGGAGATAGCCAGTACAAGGTCAGATGAATGATTGCTTTGGAGGCAAAGCATTGCAATCTTGATATTCCAATTGATCATGCGTAACTGTTGGAACAAGAGTTGGAAGTCAGTAATTGCACAGTTTGTGCAGTACATGGATTTCCTGTCCTGCTTTTACTCAGCATGGAAAGACCCTGCCTGAAATAGGAGAGGGTTTGATTTCTATTTTGTTGACGCAGCACTAATCACAGTTAGATATTTGTCGTTCCCACTGCATGTGACAAACAAACCTTTGCCTTTGATATGCATTATTTATATGCTTCAGAAGGTGTTCTTCATGAGGTGGTGGTTATGTTTCTTCTGCATTACTATGTGCATCTGAAAGAGAAGATAATATTGAAGGAGGCAATACTAAAGAAATACCATGCCAGCATTCAAGTAGCTGCCTAGAAGTCCTGGATTTATATCTTGGCAAAAAAGAGTTGACAAACAATGCTGCAGATTGTTTAACGGAAAAACAGCCTTCTATTATTTTAGCTTTAGGGTGTTTAATTTGCATGCTAAAATCCCATCTGTTACTTTAATAATTGCAGGGAAGGGCTGATTTCATTTATCTCAGAAAGTGTGACCGATTCAGTGATATGGAAATGGTTTCTTGCAACATTCATTCAATTCTCACACCACGAGACAGGCATGGAGGGGGGGGGGTAGAGGGGGGGGGGAGAGAGAGGGTGAGAGATAGATAGAGAGCAGGAGAGAGATAGAGAGGGGGGGAGAGGGAGAGAGGGAGAGAGAAAAGGGGAAAGAGAGAAGGGGAGAGAGAGAAGGGGAGAGAGAGAAGGGGAGAGAGAGAAGGGGAGAGAGAGAGAAGGAGAGAGGGAGAGAAAGAGGGGGAGAGAGAAGGAGAGGAGAGAGAGGGAGAGGGAGAGAGAGAGAGAGAGAGAGAGAGAGAGGTCGTGTTTTCTTCTCAGCTCTGCAGTTGAGAAGGATTGGAGCAGCCTTTCCAGGATTTTGCCGTTGGAGAGGGCACAGACCCAGGGGGGCTTCATAGTTCAACTTATTGTTGGGCTGTTGAAGCTTTTCTCTGGTCTGGGAAGCCTCCATCTGTGTGAAGATTCCTGAGTTTCTCCACATTGTCGAGGGTGCGGTTGGCGTTGGCGGATTGCCAAGAGTGCCTGTGATCTCAGTGGGCTGAAGTTGTGCGGTGTCTTTGTCGTTTTTGGCTCCGCTTCTCTGCCCTAAAGTCATTTTGTCAGTGCGGCTGCCTGGCTTAATGTGAAGAAGGTACTTTTGCGTCCAGCGCGACTGGGATCGAGTTTCCCGTAAGCTGCTCTTGGCTGTGGACGAACCTGGGGACTTTCCTGCTTCAGCTGGAGGTTTCTGTTTTCTGCTGCCTGTCTATGACTGTGACTGTCTCTGGGACTTAACTTGGAGCTGTGCTGCTGAGGGGCTTGGAGCTGGTTTGTGCCTCTGTGAGGATGGCGATGGAAGGGGCGCGGCCGAAGGTCCGGACCTACGCAGCGACGGCATCAGTGGCGGGTGCGAGGCCATCTGAGCTTGAGCCTCATGTTGACTTGGATGGGGACAGTTTTGGTATTTCTGTTCAAACTGGGCCTATGATGTCTAGGGGGGTAATTACGAAGGCCATGAATGAACTTCTTGGGAGGGGGGCTATTGTCTCTTCTGAGCTCGAAAGGGGAAAGGTGGAGATGATACTTAAGACCCGGGAGTGTGTGGCCCGAGCGTTGGAGGAGGGGATCTCAGTGGGGGGGGTCCACGTACAGGTGGATCCGTGGGTATCCAGGGTGAGACCGGTTCTCCTGCGGAGCTGCCCCACTTATTTTTCGGATGCAGTGCTTATTCCACACCTGTCCAAGTTCGGGGAGGTGCGGTCTAAATGTTTTCGTCTCTTGCATCCCGGGGGGGACCCGGAGGAAAAAGGGGTCTTCAGTTTCAAGAGGAGGGTGTTCATGAAGGTGGGTGAGGGGGATGGTGCCGAGGGGAGTTTTGAGGTGGTGCATAAGGGTGTACCCAGAACCGTGCGTTGGAGTTGGGGAAAGGCACGGTGTCATGCGTGCGGCGAATTTGGACATCTCCGTAGGGAGTGTCTTTTTCGCGGGGGCACTGCTAGAGGTTCTAGTGCAGTGGCCCAGGAAAGCGCTGCTGGCCCATCTGGGGTGGCTGGTCAAACCTCAGCGGCGCGGGGTGGTACTGCTGACCCGGCTGAGGTTGCCAGTTCTGCCTTGGTGACCCGGGGCGGCAGTGCTAAGCCTTCTGGGTCCAGAGGTTCCGCTTTGGGGACCCTGGGCAGTGAGAGCCCAAGCCCCCCACGTCCCCTACGTCTTGCGCCTGTGGCGGTGGATGGAGGTGGGGCGCAGGAGGAGGGGAGTGTTGAGGGGGGGTTTTGGGAGAAGCAGGGGAAGCATAATAAGAAGAAGGAGAGGGATAGGGCTGCCCGAGCGAAGAAAGTGCAATCGGGTGAGTTTAGCTCCAGTGTGGTGCAGACTGCACCTGCTGGGGCCCAGGGGGGAGTTGTGGTGGCTCGGAAGGGGGGAAAGAAGTCTAAACGTGTGGGTGGCAAAGTGGTTGGGGGTAATGTGGAGGCGGATGACCCTTCCCTTATGGAGGTTACCGCACCTCCGCATGCGAGTGGGACTAAAAGGAGGCATTTGCCTGGTGAAGAGGAGGAAGGGCGTGGGTCCAGAGCGAAGGGGATGTCTTTCTCCGGGCTTTCCACCACTGAGGTGGCTGAAAGTGGTCTTGACCCGGTGTCTTCTGGGTCGGTGGTTGGGCCTTCTCTTCATGGATCTACAGCGGGTGTCACCGGACTGGGTGCTGAAGTTGATTCCGGTGGAGTTGTGTCCACTGGGCGGGAGTCTGTCCCTTCATCTCAGGGGCCCTCTGAGGGAGTTATCTCGGCGGATGCTGTGGTTAGCTCCCTTGGGTGTGTACCCTCTGGGTCGGATGAGGTCCCCTCGTTTCAGAGGCCTACTGAGGGTGCTAGCACGGTAGGTGACGTGGTTGGCTCCTCTGGTAGTGTGCCCTCTGTGACGGGGGATGTGCAGAGTCAGGCTGAGGGGGGAGTTTCGGGGGTGTTGTCGTTCAAGTCTGTGCTCCATATCAGTGCCAGTGGAGGTGCTGGGGGGCGGGATGCCTCACCGGATGAGTTGTCTGGGGGGAGGTTAATGGCAGGTGGTGATTCTCTGGGTGATGCCTGTGGAGAGGGCACTCTGGATGATGTGGAGGTCAGGGCTGTTATGGGACGTGATCCTCTTTCAGACTCCGTGGGTGCCAGTGTTCCACAGGCCCTGGGGATGCCTCTTGTTGTTGCTTCCCCAGGCCCAGAGGAGGAGGGTGATGGTAGCGTGCAGGAGCCCAGCCATTCAGAGGGCTGCGAGTCTCAGGTAGGGGTGTTGGGACCCACCCCCAGCATTGATCCGGGTG
Organism: Raja brachyura; assembly: GCA_963514005.1. The sequence goes on from OY740787.1 coordinate 81,718,971, forward strand.
GTCGTGTCATGGCTGTGGAGGAGGATAGCGATGCGGCCAGTGGGGGGGGCTCAGAGTGTGATGTGTCAGACAGTTCTGGTCTTTCTGAGGTTGTTGATTCAGGTGCGAGCGGGTTGGCTGAGAGCCCAGACTCCAAGGCCGTGTCTGAGGCGAAGCTTATTGTTGAGGTGCGAGAGTTCTTAAAAATAAGTCGTGCTCCCAAAACATTATGGTGGGCCGTTACAAGGAGATGGGAGGATTGGCTAGATGTGCGGGAGAGTCTTGAGGCTATCCTTAGTAACAAGGATAGTGGTCTTTCTGACTCGGATTTGGGGCAGTTTTGGGGTTTGTTGAAGGTCCTCAGAAAAGGACCTCCTGTGACTACAGGGAGTGTGAGGGTCACAATCTAATGTGTCTACACATTCACAGTAGCTACATTAAATTTAAATGGGAGTAGAGCGAGTTTTCGAAGATTTCAGCTCTTATCAGCCCTAAGGGAGGGGAGATTTGCAGTTTGTTATCTGCAAGAGACACATACCGTTGCTAGTGATGAACCTACCTGGCAACTGGAGTGGGAAGGGAGGGTTTATATGAGCCATCTCAGCTCAAATTCGAGTGGGGTGGCTTTTCTGTTGGCCCCAAATTTTCTGCCAAGCATTTTAAAAGTGCAGGAAGTGGTGCCAGGACGTTTGCTCCATCTGGCCGTGAGCCTGGATGGCATGCCATTGCATTTCATTAACGTGTATGCCCCTAGCTCCGGCACGATGCAGGCCGGCCTGCTTCGGGAGGTGAATGCTCTGTTGGGCACTATTGATAGGGGAGAGTGTGTCTTCCTTGGTGGGGACTTTAATTGCACACTTGAGGTGCGGGACCGTTCTGGTACTCAGTGTGCGCCTGCTGTAGCGAAGAAGCTGAGAGGCTTGATTGACTCCTTTGAGTTGGTTGATGTTTGGAGGGACCTTCACCCTGATTCCACTGCTTTTTCGCGGAGGTCTGAGGGCGGTGGTTCCCGCATTGATCGGTTTTATATTTCCCGAGCGTTTGTTTCCCGTGTCTCAGCTGCCTCAATGCGGCTGGTGCCGTGCTCGGACCATTGTCTGGTGCGTGTGGATTTCAATCCAGCGTGCGCTCGGGCTGGGTCCGCGTACTGGCACTTTAACAACAGGCTGCTGGAGGACCGGTGTTTCCGGGAGTCATTCACTCGGTTTTGGGTGAAGTGGAGAGAGAGGCAGAGGTGCTTCTCTTCCCTTAGGCAGTGGTGGGATGTGGGTAAAGCTCACATCCGTCTCTTTTGTAAGGAATATACATGGGGGTCGACTGGGAGGCGGGACTCAGCGGTCGAGAAGCTGGAGAGGGAGATACAGGACGCTGAGTCTCGCCTGGGTCAGTTTGGTGAAGACTCCAGCGAATGGGGAGAGTTTCAGAGGAAGAAGGAGGTTTTGAGGAGTCTGCTGCTTGAGCGATCTCGAGGCGCTTATGTGAGGTCTCGGGTCCAGATGCTGCACGAGCTGGACCGAGCGTCGCCTTTCTTTTTCTCTTTGGAGAAGGGGCGGGGAGCTCGAAAACAGCTCGTGGAGTTGCTTGCAGATGACGGCTCCTCTGTCACTGATCCAGAGAGGATTAATGCCTTGGTTAGGTCCTTTTATGGGACCCTGTTCTCTGCGGAAGGATTCAGTGTGGAGGCTCAGCAAGATCTGTGGGAGGGTCTACCGACCGTAGATAGGGGGGAGGCTGATCTTCTTGATGGCCCCTTATCTTTGGAGGAGATGACTCGCGCCTTGCATCAGCTCAGGAGGGGTAAGTCCCCCGGGCTGGATGGGTTGACGGTGGAGTTTGTTAGAGCATTCTGGGACGTCCTAGGGGGTGACTATATGTTGGTTTTGGGGGAGAGCCTGGCGACTGGAGTGATGCCTCTCTCGTGGCGTAGGACGGTTGTTGTCTTGCTGCCTAAGAAGGGCGAACTCCGTTTGTTGAAGAACTGGCGTCCAGTCTCTCTCCTTTGCACAGAATATAAAATTTTTGCACGGGCAATGGCAAATCGCCTGGGCTCCGTGCTGCATCAAGTGATTCATCCTGATCAATCTTATACAGTCCCTGGCCGGTCCATCCAGGATAACATCCACCTGGTTAGGGACCTGATTCATTTAGTCCAGGGTACTGGTGAGTCAGCTGCTTTTCTGTCTCTTGATCAGGAGAAGGCTTTTGATAGGGTAGAGCATGAATACCTATTTGGGACGTTGCAAGCGTTTGGGTTTGGACCACACTTCGTGGCCCGGGTCCGGCTTTTGTACGCTGCTGCGGAGTGTCTTGTAAAGGTTAATGGCGCGGTGCTATCTCCTTTTCATTTTGGGAGGGGGGTCCGCCAGGGGTGCCCTATGTCGGGCCAGTTGTATTCGGTCTGTGTGGAGCCGTTCCTGTGTCTTCTTCGGAGGAGGTTGACAGGCCTGGCCCTACCTGGCCCGCGGGTTGAGGTGATTCTATCGGCGTATGCCGATGACGTACTTCTTATGTTCACTGATCCTGGTGACCTGCGGAGGATGCGTGACTGCCAGGAGATATTCTCGGCTGCATCTTCTGCTAGGATTAACTGGAGTAAGTGCTCTGGACTTTTGGTGGGTCAGTGGCGGGTAGACTCCCTGCCGGAGGAGATGGCATTGTATGCGTGGAGTACCACGCACCTCCTCTATCTGGGGGTGTACCTGAGTCCCACTGAGGATGTTTGGCCGGCAAACTGGCAAGAGTTGGAGACGAAGGTGGTTGCTCGGCTGGGGCGCTGGTCAGGCCTGCTTGGAGTTCTCTCCTTTCGGGGGAGGGTGCTGGTCATAAACCAGCTGGTGGCCTCTATGTTATGGTACCGGCTGGCTACTCTTGTCCCGCCCTCTATATTTGTAACTGCTATACAGATGAAGCTGGTGGATTTCTTTTGGGGAAATAGGAAGCATTGGATTTCCGCGGCGGTCCTGAGTCTTCCGTTAGAGGAGGGCGGCCAGTCCTTGGTGTGCGTGCGCACCCAGGTGGCGGCTCTCCGTCTCAGGACTCTGCGGAGTTACATGTATGTAGAGAACCCTCCCAGATGGCACGCTCTGGCCACGTATTTTTTTCGTCAGGGTCGTTGCCTAAGGGGGGTCTCGCGGCTCCCGGTGGCGGGTGTCAGTCGACCCGCTCTAAGGGGCTTGCCTGTTTTCTATAGGGATGTGTTAAGAGTGAGGAATTTGGTGGTGTTCAGCCAGAGTGTTGTTCCACGAGGAGAGGGGGATGTTGTGGTTGCGGGTGTGGCTGGTCCTCATCCTGTCATGGTGGTTGTCGAGGAAAGGCGCGAGCTTAGAGTGGTTCAGATAGAGCTTACCCCTGCTCCGTCAGATCTGCTCATCGGGCCTAGGCTTCGGGATATTTCTCGGCCTCCGGCTCCGCATAATCTGAGCTGCCTTTCTGAGATGACCAGCATGCCATTTTGTGATGCAAGGAGACGCGCACTGTACAGGATGCTCCTGCACATTCTGAACCACCGTGCCTTCGTCTCCCGTCCTGACTCACCATGGAGGACGGTGTTACCATCCGAAGGCGGCGGGGGGCCCCAGTGGGGGTCCTTCTATAAGGGAGTTGTACCCCTTTATATTGGGGACCTGGGGTGGAGAGTGCTGCATGGAGCGGTGGTTTGCAATAAACTTTTGAGTCGGTTCACGGGCTCGTCTGCCGCATGTATTTTCTGCGGAGAGGAGGAGACCGTATTCCATGTGTATGTGGAGTGTGTGAGGTTACTGCCCCTGTACCAATATCTGAAGGGGTTGTTCCTCAAGTTCTGGCTGCATTTTAGCCCCACAATCCTGGTGTTTGGACACAAGGCGGGGAGTGGGGAGAGCCGAGTGTGGGGGGGGGACTTACCTGTCGGTTTGCTCCTTGGCCTGGCCAAGATGGCCATTCGTGGGTCCAGGCAGCGGGCGGTCGACGGTCTGGCGAGAGTCGGCTGCCTGCCCCTCTTTCGGGCCTACGTCCGTGCACGTGTGTCCCTGGAGAGGGAACACGCGGTGTTCACGGGGACTCTGGAGGCCTTCCGTCAGCGCTGGTCGCCGCGTGGGGTTGAGGCGATTATAAATGAATGTACTGCTGTACTACAATGATCTGTTCATTATAGTGTGATTTTTGATTGTGTTTTGATGTGTTGTATTTTATGATTTGTGTTGAATAAAGTTTTTGAAATGAAAAAAAAAAAAAAAAAAAAAAAAAAAAAAAAAAAAGAGAGAGAGAGAGGGAGAGAGAGGGAGAGAGAGGGAGGGGAAAGAGAGAGAGAGACAGACAGACAGACAGACAGACAGACAGACAGACAGACAGACAGACAGACAGACAGACAGACAGACAGACAGACAGACAGAGATAACAAAGTAGGATTGAAACGCAAAGGAATTTTCTAATGTCTGAGCAGAAAGACAAAATGTCACTCCCCAAAAGCATCCCCAAGGCAAATTGAATATTGCTCCTGTGAAATCCATCATCATTCCTTTCACTTACTTTCAGAGGGTTTTGATAAGAGTGTTACATTCTGGCCTTACAGACCAGCTGAAAGCCCTGGGAATACATTGTTCAATTCTTAAATTCTATCTTTGTACTTATTGGGTCCTTGATAATGATTTGAGTGGAATTATAAAGTACTAAGCACATCACCAAAATGATGTTGACGTTGCATAATACACATATATATATATCGCTCACGTATAATCTAGTGACCAACCTTTCTGAAATCACTACCTGAGACTATAGTAATGTTGAGCATTTGTATTTTGTGGTGAAGATTTAGATGTAAATAAAGGTGGGGATGAACAAATTTTGATACCTATACATCCAGACGAAACACAAAGGGAAGATAATTCTATCGAGTCATCTGGGAAATAAAGCTACTGAGAGACCTGAAGCTGGAGATAATGTAGACAAGGAGGAAATAGGATATGCGTTTTAGGTACTTTGAATGAAAAGCAATATTAAATTTTGACCACCGGTTTATGAGTTCTATCAAGTTCTTCATATCTTAAAGGGGGAATCATTTTAAAGTCAAAAGGATCAAGACAAACCAAAAAATAATATGGATTAAACATGGGAGTTTTTCCCAAAATGCTGATTCAGACATTCCTGAGCTTCATAACTTTTACAAGCCTCAATCTATATATAGCATTTGCAATTCCGCAGAGAAATGCCCAGGAAAAGTTCATTACAATCCTAAAGTGCACCTCAAAGTCAAAAGTCAAGTCAAAGTCAAAAGAGTTTATTGTCATGTGTCCCTGACAGGACAATGAAAATCTTTCTTTGCATAGCACAACAGAACATAGAAGGCATTGACTACAATTCTATACATAAATACACCCATGACTTAATATATTAATAAAGTGCAAATAACAGATGGAGGGATATTAATGTTCAGAGTCCCGAGACAGGTTTAATAGCCTGATGGCTGTGGGGAAGTAGCTATTCCTAAACCCGGTTGTTGCAGTCTTCAGGCTCCTGTACCTTCTACCCGAAGGTAGCAGGGAGATGAGTGTGTGGCCAGGGTGGTGTGGGTCCTTGATGATGCTGCCAGCCTTTTTGAGGCAGCGACTGTGATAAATCCCCTCGATGGAAGGAAGGTCAGAGCCGATGATGGACTGGGCAGTGTTTACTACTTTTTGTAGTCTTTTCCTCTCCAGGGCGCTCAAGTTGCCGAACCAAGCCACGATGCAACCGGTCAGCAAGCTCTCTACTGTACACCTGTACATGTATATTATTGTACATTTAGAACTATGGTAAAGTTGTTTCAATTAAACGTTCAAATTCCTGATGTACATTTTTAATTTGAATTCTGAAAATCAGGAGCATACTTGGTTATTTCACTCTCCGTTTCTTTCAGGGGAGTGGAGAAGTCGAGGCGGTTGATGTCCCAACAGCAGTTCTGTATAAAGAGTTCTAAAGCCGGAGGGCCACGAGGGGGGGCCACTGAGTCTGAAGAAGGGTCTCGACCCGAAACGTCGCCTATCTCCTTCGCTCCTTAGATGCTGCTGCACCCGCTGAGTTTCTCCAGCTTTTTGTGTACCCTGGTTATTTCACTGCCTTATCTATCTTTGGGTTCATTACCGGCAAACTGTGAGCTCAAACTAACGTGCCTCAACCTGCTAGCCCGAGCACTCCCAAATGAAATCACTCTGCTTCATCTCAGCCTGAGGAGCATCAGCCATTGCTGGAAGCTACTGACAAATTGCATTCAATAGGCAAACTCGTTCTGGAAAAATAGAAGGACAGCCACTGTGGGAAGTGGCAGAAAATTAACTTGATACATTTGGGAATTCTTTCTTCATCATGTACTTATGTCCTCATATAACCCTGATTCAAGAGGGGACATCTTGGGTAGAATTTAAGAATTGGAACAAAGTCGAAGTAAGATTCACACCACATCTGGCATACAAAGGGATGTTCGTTCCCAATGTTACTTTATAATCAATTATTCTCTTAATCATCTTGGAGAATTAATTTCATACGTACCTCAATTTTGATACTTTAAATCATATTAGCAACAGAAAAATAATTTGATAGTGTTGGTTTTATTGTGTGTTTTTTTTTAAGTTTTTCAGATTTTTGTAATGTAGGCAGGATAAGTCACTGGTATGCAGCAATAACAGATTTGCTATTTTTCCAATTTCTGCCATCATCAAGCTACACTTTCATGCTATTTTCTTAAACTATTTTTTAAAATTACTTAGCAATGAGACACAAATGGTACAATATGTTTCCTTCGTTCTCCCACTGGTTAACTGTGCTGCCCCTAATCTCTGCAATTCCCTCCTTAAATCTCCAAGTCCCACTCCCTCTCTTCCTTTAACAATATCATGAAAACCTACCTCTTTGTCTAGGACTTTAATCATCTTCTTAATTTAAATTACTTCACTTCACCAGCGTCTCTTCTTCCTGAGGAGACTGAAGAAGGTCCATCTGTCTCCTCAGATCCTGGTGAACTTCTACCGCTGCACCATCGAGAGCATCCTTACCCACTGCATCACAGTTTGGTATGGCAACTGCTCTGTCTCCGACCGGAAGGCATTGCAGAGGGTGGTGAAAATTGCCCAACGCATCACCGGTTCCTCGCTCCCCTCCATTGAGTCTGTCCAAATCAAGCGTTGTCTGCGGAGGGCGCTCAGCATCGCCAAGGACCTCTCTCACCCCAACCGTGGACTGTTTACCCTCCTACCATCCGGGAGGCGCTACAGGTCTCTCCGTTGCCGAACCAGCAGGTCCAGGAACAGCTTCTTTCCGGCGGCTGTCACGCTACTCAACAACGTACCTCGGTGACTGCCAATCACCCCCCCCCCCCCCACCGGACACTTATTATTATTTATTAAAATCATTTGCTGTGTCGCTCTTCCAGGGAGATGCTAAATGCATTTCGTTGTCTCTGTACTGTACACTGACAATGACAATTAAAATTGAATCTGAATCTGAATCTGAATCTGAATCTGAATCTGAATCTGAATCTTTAGTAACTTACTTTTGAGATACAGTGCGGAAACAGCCCTTCGGCCCACCAAGTCCGTGCCGACCAGCAATCACCCTGCACACTAGCACTATCCTACACACACTAGGGACAATTTACAGCTCCTACCAAAGCCAATTAGCCTACAAATCTGTGGAAACGAAGAATGGCAGATGCTGGTCCATACCAAAGATAGGCACAATGCTGGAGAAACTCAACAGGTCAGGCAGCATCTGTGGAGAAAAATAGTAGTTTCGGATCGGGACCCATCTTCAGACGTCAGAGTTAGTTTCCCGCCGGGTCATCCCTTTTACTTCCCGTTTCCATCGGGCAGATATAGAGCTGGAAACCAGCATTACTAGCCTCAGGAACAGCTTCTTCCCCTCTTTTATCAGACTTCTGAATGGCCCTTACATAAGCTAGGCTACAGCCCGATTCTCCAATCTACTTAATTGTGGACATTGTCAGAGTGAGGCCACATGCAAATGAAAGGAACAGCATCTCAATAGACAATAGACAATAGACAATAGACAATAGGTGCAGGAGTAGGCCATTCGGCCCTTCGAGCTAGCACAGCCATTCACTGTGATCATGGCTGATCATCAACAATCAGTACCCCGTTCCTGCCTTCTCGCCATATCCCTTGACTCTGCTATCTTTAAGAGCTCTATCTAACTCTCTCTTGAAAGCATTCAGAAACTTGGCCTCCACTGCCTTCTGAGGCAGAGAATTCCACAGATTCACAACACTCTGAGTGAAAAAGTTTTTCCTCATCTCCGTTCAAAATGGCCTACCCCTTATTGTTAAACTGTGGCCCCTGGTTAAGGACTCCCCCAACATCAGGAACATGTTTCCTGCCTCTAGCGTGTCCAAACCCTTAATAATTTTTTATGTTTCAATAAGATCCCCTCCCATCCTTCTAAATTCCAGAGCATACAAGCCCAGTTGCTCCATTCTATCAATATATGACAGTCCCGCCATCCCGGGAATTAACCTCGTGAACCTACGCTGCACTCCCTCAGTAGCAAGAATGTCCTTCCTCAAATTTGGAGACCAAAACTGCACACAATACTCCAGGTGCGGTCTCACTAGGGCCCTGTACAACTGCAGAAGGACCTCTTTGCTCCTATACTCATACTTCTCTTGGACAGCTTACCACCCAGCGATATGAATATTGAGCTCAGCAACATATTTTGATCTGATTATGCTCCATTGATGTGCCTTGAGATATGTTCCCATGTGAAAAAGTGCTTTTGGCCCAGTAATTTGGGCAATGGCGAATTAACTGCACTTGCTTAGTAATATAAAGAATCATGAGTGTCAAGAGTGTTTAATTGCCATATGAACCAAAATGAAACTCTTACTTGCTCCAGCACAACTGTAAGCACATTTCTCTATAGATTACGTAATAACCAAAAAAAAAGAAGTGTGAATGAAGGAACTGCAGATGCTGGTTTACACCGAGGATAGACACAAACTGCTGGAGTAACTCAGCGGGTCAGACAATATCTCCAGAGAAAAAGAACAGGTAACATTTAGGGATGAGATCCTGCTTCAGCCACAGACAAAAAAAGGTGAATAAATACCAAACCCAACAAAGTGCAGAACAAGATAAAGCGAATGCAGAACACAGATATCAGAAGCGAAGCCACCCCTTTCCTGATACCCTTTGGACTGGGGGTAATTCAAATAAAAGTTCATTGCCCGAAGGCAGAGTTGCCGTCAAACTGACTGAGACCCAAGTCACATCAACGAATGCTTACTTCAGCAAACCAGGAAGAAAGAAGCACAAGGTTGAATAAATGTTTTGAAACTTTTACACAGTGGTAAATGAAGATTGGAACTGGCACTGTAAATAGCTCGTTCTAAGCTCCCTCCAGTCTAGTTTCAGTCAATAAAATACTGAATCAAGCACTTGCGCAATTAAACCATATTTTGGATCACACAACACAAATTCCCCATACAATACTGGGTTCGATCCTGGTATCTGCTTGGCCAAGCCCTTCTAGCCTCGTGCAAGCAGAGATACTCCAAAAGGTCACGCAGTCCCAAGTGTTCTTCCAGAAGATCGACATCGGATCAAAGCATATTCATGTGTTAGAATGGCCCAGTCAAAGTCCAGACCTAAATCCAATTGAGAATCTCTGGCAAGACTTGAAAATTGCTGTTCACAGACGCTCTCCAACCAATCTGACTGAGCTTGAGCTATTTTGCAAAGAAGAATGGGCATAAATTTCAGTCTCTATATGTGAAAAGCTGGTAGAGACATACCATATAACCATATAACCATATAACAATTACAGCACGGAAACAGGCCTTCTCGGCCCTTCCAGTCCGTGCCGACCATTTATTCTCCCCTAGTCCCATCTACCTGCACTCAGACCATACCCCTCAATTCCCTTCCCATCCATATACCTATCCACTTTACTTTTAAATGTTACAATCAATCCTGCCTCCACCACTTCTGCAGGAAGATCATTCCACACAGCCACCACTCTTTGAGTAAAGAAGTTCCCCCTCATGTTACCCCTAAACTTCTGTCCCTTAATACCCTCAAAAGACTTGCAGCTGTAAATGCAGTGAAAGGTGGTTCTACAAAGTATTGAATCAGGGGGGCTGAATACTTTTGCACGCCACACTTTTCAGTTTTTTATTTGTAATACAATTTGGAAACCATATATCATTTTCCTTCCACTTCACAATTATGCACCACTTTGTGTTGGTCTATCACATAAAATCCCAATAAAATACATTTACGTTTGTGGTTGTAACGTGACAAAATGTGGAAAAGTTCAAGGGGTATGAATACTTTTGCAAGCCACTGTGTGTCTGGTTTGCAGTGACCCAATCAGTTCCATGCAATTTACACTTTAATGTGAGAATCTGCAGATGTCCTATTCTTTTCCTACAGCTCTTATCTAGGCTCCAGACAAACTGGCACCATTCGGCAGCTTGTCCTAGTTCTGAAAAAGGCACATTTAACTTGACCAAAATTTGCCTCACAGCACAGAAGCCTTTACTCAATTTTAATGTACTGGCAGCTCCAATTTGGCCAGGATTAACAGCACCATATATAAGGTAACAAGCTATATATATATATATATATATATATATATATATATATATATATATATATAAGATAAAGAGGGAGAAGATTGGACTTTATTACCTTCCATCACAGTGAGGAATATGGGGAGCCGCTGTGGTGGATGTTTATGTTAACTTTTATTTCATGAGGCTGTGTGTCTTGTCTTGTTGTGTCACTTAGTATGGCTGTATGGTAACTCAAATGTCACTGCACCTTAACTGGTACATGTTCACTCACTCACCCCTCCAACTGCACCACGAATTGAAACCACTGCCATCTGATGCCTCCAGCAGCCGCCCCACTGCGTGATGGGCTCTCAATAGATCTCTTGTTCCATCAGATGATTCCCACACACATCATTGATCACACTCCAACGGTGAATTAGCTGGAAACCAAATGATTACTTTCAATTAGATTTTCAAATGTAACTATAAAGAACCCAGTGATATCTCTGTAAATTGCTTTGTGACATCTGACAAAGAACATAGAACAGTCAGCAACCCCAATGCCAAACTAAACTAATCCCATCTGCCTGATATGGTTAATATCCCTCTATTTCCTGCCTATTCCAGGTATGTTACAATACCTACCTTGAGCAGCGCTGCAGTTCTGCCGCTCCCCGTGTGTGCGACTTTGGCGCCTTTCAGAGGGGGGCGGGTTTAAAGTGCCGATTTTTTCTAGGCAGTCCAAATCAATCCATGTCGGGCGATTTCGTCGCTAAAGAGAAATCGCTCCGACATTTCATTCATAAAGGTATTTTTAAACTACGCTAGATTATTTATTAACTAGAGTAGTTTAAAAATCATCTTCTAAAGCTCTGAACGGTGACAGCGGAACGGACCTAAGGTAGGCGATAAAAGAAGCTACAGTTTATTTTTACATAAAAACTTGTTTTTTAGGAAGGCTTTAATCACATTTTCATGTTGCGAAAAGTGGACAAAAAAAATGTATGAACCGGCTGTATTTTTCATACTGACTTCACAGCAAACCGCAACGTTCTAATCCACCGCATTCCACTAAAACCCACTCGCTAGTTGATTTAAATGGCCATAAATTTACAGGCATTAAACACTAAATTCCTTCCATTTGGCCTATAAATTCATGAAAATGAGATTAAAAAATTATGTTATATTGTGGATTATTGTGTGAATGTTATTTGGACACTTAGCAATTTTTTAAAAGTTTTTCTTTTCTTAAGAAATGGCTAGATGTTTAGATCTACTCATTGAATTTTGTAATTAGCTACAATTAGATAACTAACTAATTATATGTTTTAATTTCAGGTCATCCAAGTAAGGTTGTTTCATATTTGTTTCAGAATGCTTCAATCTATAATAACTGAAAATTTCATGGACTTCTCTTAATTTTTAAGAAAGTTATGGGCTTTTGACTGTTCTATATCACAGCTTTTGAGTTAAGTCAAATGAAAGGCAATGGGGAACAAGATGCTAATTTCCGAGTATGAAAATGGTCATAACTTTCTTAATACTGAAGATATGAAAGCGAATTAGGTGTCAAATTAAACTTCTTTTTATGCTTTATCTGATGGGATAAATTGCAGACTTGATTTTTAAAATCTCAAAATTTTGTAACATTGCTACCTATTCAAGGGTTGAGCTAATTGTTCCTTAACCATTACTATTGTATCTGCTTGCACCGATTCCACCAGCAGTGCATTTCAGGCATCTAAAACTTGCTGTGTAAAAAAAAAACTTGCATTGTAAATCTCCTTTAAACTCTTCCCCTCGCTTTATGCCTATACCCTCTTGCATTTTACATTCCCATCCTGGGAACACAGACTTATTTTAGGAAGGATATAAGAAGAAATGTCTTTAGTCAGAGGGTGGTGCCACAGAAGACCAAGTCAGTGGATATCGTTAAGGCAGAGATCGATAGATTCTTGATTAGTACAGGTGTCAATAGACAATAGACAATAGATGCAGGAATAGGCCATTCGGCCCTTCGAGGCAGCACCGCCATTCAATGTGATCATGGCTGATCATCCCCAATCAGTACCCCATTCCTGCCTTCTCCCCATATCCCCTGACTCCGCTATTTTTAAGAGCCCTATCTAGCTCACTCTTGAAAGCATCCAGAGAACCTGCCTCCACTGCCACTGCACTGAGGCAAGAATTCCACAGACTCTACACTCTCTGTGAGAAAAAGTGTTTCCTCTTCTCCGTTCTAAATGGTTTAGTCCTTATTCTTAAACTGTGGCCCCTTGTTCTGGACTCCCCCAACATCGGGAACATGTTTCCTGCCTCTAGCGTGTCCAAACCCTTAACAATCTTATGTTTCAATGCGATATCCTCTCATCCTTCTAAACTCCCGAATGTACAAGCCCAGCCGCTCCATTCTCTCAGCTTGTGACAGTCCCACCATCCCGGGAATTAACCTTGTAAACCTATGCTGCACTCCCTCAATAGCAAGAATGTCCTTACTCAAATTAGGGGACCAAAACTGCACACAATACTCCAGGTGTGATCTCACTAGGGCTCTGTACAACTGCAGAAGGACCTCTTTGCTCCTATATTCGACTCCTCTTGGTATAAAGGCCAACATGCCATTCGCTTTCTTCACTGCCTGCTGTACCTGCATGCTTACTTTCATAGACTGATGAACAAGGACCCCCAGACCCCATTGTTCTTCCCCTTTTCCCAACTTGACGCCATTTAGATAGTAATCAGCCTTCCTGTTTTTGCTAACAAAGTGGATAACTTCACATTTATCCACATTAAACTTCATCTGCCATGCATCTGCCCACTCACCCAACCTGTTCAAGTCACCCTGCAGTATCATAGCATCCTCCTCACAGTTCACACTGCCACCCAGCTTTGTGTCATCTGTGTCAGGGGTTATGGGCAGAAGGCAGGAGAATGGGGTTAGGAGGGAGAGATAGATCAGCCACGATTGAATGGCAGTGTAGACGATGAGCCGAATGGCCTAATTCTACTCCTAATCCTTATGATTTCTATCTACCCAATCTATGGCCCCCAATTTGTTATATGCTTCAATCAGGTCACCCTTCAGCCATCAAAGCTCTCAGAAGAAACAATCCACATTTGTCCAACCTCTCTGCATAACTAATAGATTCCAATTCAGGGCAACCTCATGGTTAACTTCTTCTGCATCCCTTCCAATTCCCACATCTTTCCTAGTAAACTAGAACGGCATGCAATGCTCCAAGCATGGCCTGACTAAAGCTTTATGCAGCTGCAAGATAACTTCCCAACATTGATATTCAATTCACTGAACAATGAAGACAAGAATGTCATACGGCTTCTTGTATTGCCACTGTCAGAGAGCTGTAACCTTTCACCCTAAAGATCTCTCTGTACACCAATACTTCAAAGGGTGCTGTCTTTTACAAGATATTTTCATCTTGTGACCTCCCAAAATGAAAATTTTGAGGTCACAAAAGGTGATGTGTCTCTTTCCTTCTTCTATCATTCCTGCTTTTAACTTTCTTGGAACGTATTCTCTCCTTAAAATCTAATTCCGGTTTTGCCAGCTGGAGATGAAGGCAACACCGCTGTGTGTTTCAGGTAGTTTTGTACTTCATCTCCACTTCACTTGTACGGCTATTACCCTGTGTAAAATTCCAGTTGCAAAGGATCCCGTGATCTATAGAGCGCACAACTATCTGCGCTCCTAGTGAAAGATAGCTAGCATGAGCGACAACGGTAATTATTGTTTGAGGTATAGATTAGTGAGAAGCATCAGGGGTAATTACTGTTTGAGATGTAGAATAAATGAGATGTACACCTTCGCTCATTTATAATGGATCGTTCTAATGTTCTGAGGCATTACAGAGCTCTGCCATTCATCCAAGGCCTCCAAGCGTGACCAAAATAATCCAGATCAAGGAAGAACAATATCTGAAAGCAATATCTTCCCAGTCATTTTAAATGGATGGGATGACAAAACAATCAATTGGAGGATAAATGGTCCAGAAAATAATTATAAAGTCATGAAATTTCTGTTATTGAAGCGAACACACTCATTTGCAAAATGAAGAAGAGGAAAATCATTTATGCCGCTATTTTGGAAACAAATTTACATTCAAACATTGACAAATTTTCTCACATTAAATTGGCTGGGAAGCATATGATTGGATTGAAATAGATATTTGGATACAGCTATCGTGATGCATCTATTCTATACAAGCAAAATTGGACAGCAAAAATATCATTAAAATCGCTATCATTTTTCATTCCATTTTTTATGGATGACACAATCAATAACTCGGGATGGTGGTTAAGTTCACGGCTCATGACCTGCTCCGATGAAGGGTCTTCAACCTATAACATTATCCCTGTTTTCCAGATCAGCTGGGTAGTCCCAGCATTTGCAGTTTTAATTTTGTCGGATCAACTCACAATCTGGACATACAAGTTAAAATCCAACAAAGGCCGGTGTGGAATTGAAATAACAAGATAAAGATGACCAGGAGACCAGACTTATAAAACCCTCTCCTTACCTGGTCTGATCAATATGAGAACCCAGACCCACTAACATCATATCAGGGTGATGGATCATGAATGTTGGAGGTGGTATAAATTTAATCTGGGCAATTTTATCTCCCAGGACACAATGGTTTTGGAGGCGGATGGGTCGTTAACATAATTGATTGAATCGCAAGCATAACTTTTGAGGGATCTTCAGGTCCAAGTCCATAAATACTTGAAAGTGGCAACACACGTAGATCGAGTAGCGAAGAAAGCGAATGGTTCATTGGTTGAGGCTTTGAGTATAAGAGTCAAGGAATCGTGTTGCAGGTCTGTAAAACATTGGTTTTCTAAAGTGAGAGACCCGGACCTTCTCGTTACCTTCGTCATTCACTATAATAAACCCTATTGCGTGAGTCCACCCTACCGTGAGAGACGATGTAGTCATTTAAGCATCAAGAGCTCGTAGTCTTGGGGTGAGGCCGAGTTGGGAGCTCCAACGTCGCGGAAGGTTCGACCAGCCCCGACACGAGGTTTGATCGGCCAGCGTGGAGAGCTGACTTCTCCCCCCAATGCGGGTGCTAATCCTCGATGCGGAGGGCCCGAATGTCACTGGCTACAGGAGTCAAAATCGTCCCGTCAACGGGGGCTCGAGGCCCACGACCGAGGGAGAACTAAGGGAAGGGACTTGAACTTTATCTTGCCTTCCATCACAGTGAGGAATGTGGAGGAGTCACTGTGGTGGATGTTCACGTTAAAATGTGTTTTTGAGTGATCCGTTGCTTTTAATTGTATGACTGACCTGGCCAATTAAATTCCTCGTATGTTGCAAAACATACTTGGCGAATAAAGTGTGATTCTGACTCTGGTTCTGATTCTGATTGCCAACCATGCATCTTCCCAGGCTTGCCGCCGCAGGGAAGGGAGAGATATGATCACTAGCAGGCAGAGCACATTAATTTACATGGCACCGTGCTCGGTACAGTCATTGTGGGCTGTTCCTGTGCCGTTCTATGGCAGATTCTATGCTACATAGGCACAACGTGCTGGAGTAACTCAGCGGGACAGGCAGCATCTCTGGAGAGAAGAAATGGGTGACGTTCTGGGTCGAGACCCTTCTTCTACTCCAGCATTTTGTGTCTATCTTCGGTGTGAACCAGCATCTGCAGTTCCTTCCTACACACTAGATTCTATGCTAATTCTGCTCCAGGCGTAACATGCAAGGAATAAGGGTCATAAGGTTGTAAGTGATGGGAGTAGAATTAGGCCATTCGACCCATCAAGTCTACTCCACCATTCTATCAAGGCTGGTTTATCTCTCCCTCTTAACCCCATTTTCCTGCCTTCTTCCCATAACCTCTGACACAGGTATACCGCATATCACCAGAATACACTACATATCACTGTTGGGACTTTAATCAGTGCGAGTGGATGGGGAGTCATCGCAGGGATTGACATCTTAGGTTGCCAATGAGATGTTTCTAGATTCAGGTGGAATATGCTGATTGACAGCCAGCTGTTCTGTACGCTTTTCCAAATGCTGAATCCTGATGTTGTGAAATCAAACTGTAAAATGCTGGAAACACTCGGAAGGTCTGGAAGTGTCTGCAGAGAGAACCAACGCTAATGTTTCAGATCCAAGACACTGTGGCGCGGTAGTCGAGTTGCTGCCTTACAGCATCAGAGACCCGGGTTCCATCCTGACTATGACTATGGATGCTTTGTTAAGTGATTGCCCGATCTGTGTTTGGTTTCTCTAGTGTGGAGTTTTTTTTTTTGATTTTTAGTTTTAGAGGAACAGCACGGAAACAAGCCCTTCAGCCCTTCAGCCCATCGATCACGCTAGTTCTGCTATCCCACTTTCTTATCCACTGCAGAACACATTAAGAGCAATTTACAGAGACCAATTACCCTGCAAATTGCACAATTTGGTGATGCAGGAGGAAACCGGAACACCTGTGGCACGGTGGCGCAGGGGTAGAGTTGCTGCCTTACAGCGCTTGCAGCACCGGAGACCTGGGTTCGATCCCAACTACGGGTGCTGTCTGTACAGGCTTTGGAAGTTCTCCCCATGACCGCATGGGTTTTCTCCAAGATCTTTGGTTTCCTCCCACACTCAATAGACAATCGAAAATAGGTGCAGGAGTAGGCCATTCGACCCTTCGAGCCAGCACCGCCATTTAATGTGATCATGGCTGATCATCCCTAATCAGTACCCTGTTCCTGCCTTCTCCCCTTATCCCCTGACTCCGCTATCTTTAAGTGGCCTATCTAGCTCTCTCTTGAAAGCATCCAGAGAACCAAAGACATACAGGTTTGTAGGTTAATTGGCTTGGTGTAAGTGTAAATTGTCCCTAGTGTGTGTCGGATAGTGTTAGTGTGCAGGGATCGCATGTCAGCGCAGACTCGGCATGTTTCTATGCTGTATCTCTAAACTAAACTAAACTAAACAAAACTACTGCAGTCGCAGGGAGAATGTGCAACCTCCACACAGAGAGTTACCCAGGTCTGGATCAACATTGGTTATTTGACGCAGTGAGCCTGCACTGCGAACACGGATGGCATGTCCCACCTGGAAAGACTGTTTAGATTGCTGGATGAAAGGAGTAATGGTCAAAATATTGTAAGGGATGTTTAAGCTTAGTTTTCAATTCTAAAAATGTGTTTCAATTATTCATTTTAAGAGCTGGCATCCGTAAAGTTTTAAAAGGTCTTTGACTCACCAAGATATTAAAAGCAGTTCTAAAGCCTTTATCAGAGACGGGCTGTCGAAAGCTGCCAGGCTGTTGCAGGCAGGTACCTCAGTGGCACTTGGTCAAGAGCCAGATGCAGTAAAATTCAGTCCACTAACGTTGAAATGGTTTCAAATTTAATGCCCCGAGCATGTGTCTACCACAGGGTTTGCATTTCACACCAGGCACAGATGGAGATCTAAATATGTATTTGTCCCACCTGAATAAACGATGTCTTATTGCAACGCCACCGCTTGTCCCCTCCAGCAGCTGTTTGGCACAGAGTTTTTGTGCTGACGTGGCTGTTTCTAAACCTGGACACCAGCACATCTATAAAAACGGGCCATGCCAGTGAAGGGATCAGCATGTACAGGTGGGAAGATGCATCCAGGTGCGGTGGACTTGAGGGGCGAGGCACAGGAGGAGGGTGGAGTGGAGGGCACTCACTGAAGGGTGCAGTGAATGAGCACACCACGAAGGAGGGGTGCACAGGGAGGAGGTGAACTGTCCTCCTGGTTAAATTTTACTTTGTATGCCTCGTTGTCACCTTCCCCTCGCTGACAATGTTCTATTCTTTCCTTGACCTCTGTCCCCTTTGATGCATCATTTTCACGCCTTACCCTTCCATATCTCACGTTCCCCCCCCCCCCAACTCTCAGTCTGAAGAAGGGTCCCAACCCAAAACATCACCCATCCCCTCTATCCAGAGATGCTGCCTGTCCTGCTGAGTTACTTCATCATTTTATGTCTATCTTTGGTGAGCAGAAAGAAGATACGAGAGATATAGATGGGGGAGATGGAGGTACATGGGAACGGGAGGAAAAGGGCCAGTTGATGGATGTACACCAGAGGCCTGTGCAGAGGAGAAAGCTGCAAAGGACCAATGTGCACATGAAAAACATGTGAAATAATTAGAAATAGATTATAAGCAATTATTTTGGACTTTTTTTACTGCAGAAGATACTAATATCATCCCAATAGAAAATAATCAAGAGGCTACAGGGAGAGAAGAAATTAGAATAATCACCACCATTAAAAAAATCATCAAGCAAATTAATAGGGTTAAAGGCCAACAAGTCCACAGAGCTTCTTGCCTGCATCTTAGAAATGACTGTGTAGATAGTGAATGTATTGGGTCTGATAAAATAAAATGCTCGGGATTCTGAAGCAGACCCAGAGGAATGGAAGAATACAAATGTAATGCCGCTATTCAAGGAGGGAGTAAGATGGAAAGCAAGAATTTGCCGGCCAGTTCGCCGAACGCCTACCACAGCGAAAATGTTGGAATCCATTATTAAGGAGAAAATAGCAGACATTTAGACAATGAAGCAGCCTCATGGTTCTATGGGAGGGAAATAACGTTTGATACATATGCTCGATTTCTTCGAGGAAATTGGGTGGATAAAGTAGAAGCTGTATATAAAGGTTATGGGCTTACACCCCTGGGATGTTCGATGAATAAGAGAATCTATTCTTGCATATTGACAGTGTGGATGCTTCTCGAGAGAGGTGATCTGCAACTGTGGGACAGAGTTTCAGAGATCAAGTGTCACCCATGTAAAATAGACATACTGCAGCGAGAAACTTATTCTCTGAGGTTGTCATGAATCTTTCAAATTTTCTGTTCCAGAGAAATGTTGAAGTGAAATAATTAGATATATTCTAAACAGTCTGAAGAAGGGTCCCGACCCATAATGTAACGTATCCATGTTCTCCAGAGATGCTGCTTGGGTCGCTGAGTTACCCCACCACTCTGTGTCCTTTTGAATAAATCCAAGGCTTGTTTTTGTGCTGCACGGTTCTATGACAATTATCTCTAGCACTGGGGACAGTGACGGAGACTAGACTGAGCGGTGTGGATGGAGATACATAGAAACATAGAAACATAGAAAATAGGTGCAGGAGTAGGCCATTCGGCCCTTCGAGCCTGCACCGCCATTCAATGTGATCATGGCTGATCATCCAACTCAGTATCCCGTACCTGCCTTCTCTCCATACCCCCTGATCCCTGTAGCCACAAGTGCCACATCTAACGCCCTCTTAAATATAGCCAATGAACTGGCCTCAACTACCTTCTGTGGCAGAGAATTCCAGAGACTCACCACTCTCTGTGTAAAGAATGTTTTCCTCATTTCGGTCCTAAAGGAATTCCCCCTTATCCTTAGACTGTGACCCCTTGTTCTGGACTCCCCCAACATCGGGAACAATCTTCCAGCATCTAGCTTGTCCAACCCCTTAAGAATTTTGTAAGTTTCTATAAGATCCCCCCTCAATCTTCTAAATTCCAGCGAGTACAAGCCGAGTCTATCCAATCTTTCCTCATATGAAAGTCCTGACATCCCAGGAATCAGTCTGTTTTTTTTATTTTTTTTTTATTTTTATATACGGCAGGCAAAAACTGCACAGTATGGGAAGCTTCATATTAATGGGTAGTCAACAAGCTCCAGCCACAGAGAACAGCAGAGAGCAGAGGAGCAAACCATGGAATGCAGGGCAATTGAAGCTGGAAAATAAAAGCATGGGGAGCACAGACAACAAGAGAGAGATATGTCAGGACATCGGAATCATATGGCTTTGTGTTACGGGAAATCTGATAAAAATGGGCCACATAATTTATTTTTATATAACTGTCCTTTCATGAATTTGTGCATTTGTGGCTTTGGAATAAAAGCACGCAAAGTAACCCAAATAAAGGAATTTCCTGCAACTACGTCAACTTTTTGTATGATAATATTAACAATACATATTTTCGAGGCTTAACAGTTTATCCCGAGACCTTCTTGAAACTGCAATAGGCATGACAATAATAATACATTTATATTCATAGATTATTAAATCCCACATTAAAAATGTCATTAAAATACATTCTTGATTGCTTCAATGTAACTTTATCCATGGCAACTTATATTTGTTTGCTCATTAACAAACAAATTAGAATCCTATTAACATGGAAAACATATTTCATGCAATATATTTGCAGATTACTTCAATAAACTTTTATTCATTCATTTATGGATAAACTTCCAATTAAATGCAACTTTTTTATAATGCAAACAAACCCATTTATACGTAATGTGAGTATATGCAAATGTGAATAGACACAGATTGCTGCATGGCTCAGATGTCAGTCATTCGTTTCAATTATATTCTAATTCATTGCAATCCAAGTGTCTTTATGCAAATCGGAAATACTTCCAAAGGGAAAAAGGTTAGATTAGTTTATAATTGCTGAATAATGCTTGTGTTTAGTGCGAGACATATAGTTTCAATTAATGTATGTAGCAACAATTAGCACCATACCTTTCTTATCTTCAACTGTATAAAATAATTTTATAAAACATACTTTGTTGTCCAACAATTATCAAACATTGATAGTTTGGCAATGAAAATTTTTACGAATAAGACTTAATAACCTTGTCAAAACTTAATAGGCCCCCCTCGGTCACGACTGACCATGGGTGATGCATCCTGGTCGGATGCAAGCCTGGGCGATGTCATATAGAGGACAGGCTGTTGCAGCATGCCCATGCAGCACGTCCCCCCTCTCCACGTCGCTGATCGATCCAAAGGAACAGCAGGGCCGTTACAGTTTGGCACCAGAGCCATCGCAGGAGCTGCCAGAGCGAGGTTGTAGACCATGACGAACTGCCTTAGGGGCTCTGACTCCGGATTTTCTTGAGGTTTACTCCTGGAGCCTTTTCCATGACTGGATATGGCCACAAAGCAGTGGAGTTTTTTAAATCAGAGTTTTCCCTCTCCTAGATGGACTGCCTTCCCATGCTGACGAGCCCCAAGTGGATGTTGTACCATTTTTAACCCTGTTATACCATTTAATGTTACAACATGTTATTATTACATTGCAGGGTTGTATAACAGACTTCCCAATGAAGTTGCTAAGAATAAAAGGAATGTGGGAAACAGAGTACTGGTGAGTTTACAATGAGCGCAGGAACTGGGGTCCCAGTGAATGTACAGGGAGCATGACAGCAAGCGATCCTTGTGTAAAAGAGTGTGCAAGAACCAGCTGCCTGGTGAGCCAGATACTGAACCATCAGGATTTCTGAGCAACAGATTATTGGGCTTTTTCCGTACCGTATATATATTCAATATTTGCAGAAATGTACTTGCTGCCAAAAAAACAAAAACCTGTAAGATGGAACTACAGATGGTGGTTTAAACCAAAGATAGACACAAAATGCTGGAGTGACTGAGCAGGACAGACAGCATCTCTGGAGAGAAGGAATGGGCGACATTTCAGGTCCAAACCCTGCTTCAGACTGATGTCAGGGGCAAGGAAGATACATAGATAAGGAAGTGTAAGGTGTGAAAGCAGAACAAAGGGGATGCTGATCAAGGAAAACATAGAATAGATTATTATTAGCTGGGAGAAGGTAACAACCAAGCAGACAGAGATAAAATGTAGTCAGAGGCAGTCAGGCTGGTCGGAGAACTGGGAAAGGGGAGGGATACTGAGAGAGAGGGAAAGCAAGGGTTACTTGAAGTTAGAGAAGTGAATATTCATACCACAGGGGGTGTAAGTAGCCCAAGCGAAATATGAGGTGCTGTTCCCCCAATTTACGCTGGGCCTCACTACCAGTGGAGGAGGCCCAGGACAGAAAGGTCAGTGTGGGGATGGAAGGGAAGTTAAAGTATTTAGACACCAATGTTTGTTTGTTTTAAAAAAAACTTGTACCAAGATGCAAAGTCATATTTCATGTCTGAATTCAGGTCAATGACTTTGTTATATGTTTATATGTTTAACAGCTGATATTTCGCTTGGGCAGCTTGCAATCCAGCGGTATGAATATTGACTTTGCTAACTTCAAGTAACCCTTGCTTGCCCTCTCTCTCCATCCTATCCCCTTCCCAGTTCTCCGACCAGTCTGACTGTCCCCCAATAACATTTTATCTCTGTTTGCTTTGTAGTCACTTTCTCTGAGCTAGCAATGATCTACTCTCC
The DNA here is from genome assembly GCA_963514005.1 of Raja brachyura. The sequence goes on from OY740787.1 coordinate 81,741,664, forward strand.
ATTTTCCTTGATCTTCATCTCTTTTGAACTCTTACCCTTCGTCATCTCTATGTCTCCCTCTCCCCTGACGCTCAGTCTGAAGAAGGGTCTCGACCCGAAACGTCCTCCATTCCTCCTCTTCAGAGATGCTGCCTGTCCCGCTGAGTTACTCCAGCTTTTTGCGTCTATCTTCGGTGCAAAGCAGCATCTGCAGTTCCTTCCTGCACAACTGAATCATAAGGTTAGGTATGAAGGAGCTTCATAAGAGAAGGCAAGAGACAGTTTTAAAGAGAAGGTTTTGATAGAACTCTCTATAGGACTTTGGTTAGGCCGCATTTGGAGTATTGAATGAAGTTCTGGTCTCCCCATTTCAGGAAAGACGTAGAAGCTTTGAAGAAGGTGCATAGGATGTTTACTAGATAATGCCTGGATTAGAGGGGTTCCTCTACAGGGAGAGGTTGGATAGACTTGGATTGTTTTGTATGAAATGTTGGGCATTGAGGGACTTGATAGAAGTAAAATTATGAGAGGCATAGATAGGATAGACAGTCAGAACCTTTCTCACAGTATAGAAATATCCAACACTAGGTATAAGGCACAGCTATAAGGTGAGATGGGGAAAGTTTAATGGAGATGTGCGGGGCAAGTTTTTAATGCAGAGAGTGGTGGGTGCCTGGAACGCATTGCCAGGGGTGGTGGTGGAGGCAGATGCAATAGTGGTGTCTAAGAGGCTTTTAGATAGGCACATTCAAGTGCATGGAATAGTGGGATATGGAACATATACAGGCAAATGAGAACAGTTTAACTTGGCAACATGATCAGCAGTGTAGGCCGAAGGGCCAGTTCCTGTGCTGTACTGTTCTATGTTCTAAGATGTAGGCATAGTCACCAATTGTGGAATGATGAAAAATAGGAATGCGAAGTGGTGAGGATGAAAGGCTTGCAGAGATTTCAGGTTGTTTAAAGAACCTTGAGATCCTCATTCCTGTCAATCACCACGATGAAGGTAACACCCCTTCCTGAGGGTGGGGCAGGACTATAAAACCCCAGATGCCTGAACATGACTCAGTCAATCTGCAAGATCACGAGGGAGAGGCCACGATTCACATTCTAAGCTGTGAATCTGCAATGTACTTTAATTAATGATTTGTAGGGCAAAAATGAAAGTGAAATTAGTTGTTTGGCCTGCCCTGTGCTTGAAACTGCTATGTCAATGGAAATGAAATGAAAATGCAATGAACTGTTTGGCTTGGCATGACCTGTGATTGAAACTGCAATGGCAATGGAAGTGAAATGAAAATGCAATGAGCTGTTTGGCTTGGCCTGTCCTGTGCTTGAAACTGCAGCGGCAATGGAAGTGAAATGAAAATGCAATGAGCTGTTTGGCTTGGTCTGGCTTGTGCTTGAAACTGCAATGGCAATGGAAGTGAAATGAAAATGCAATGAGCTATTTGGCTTGGCCTGCCCTGTGCTTGAAACTCCAATGGCAATGGAAGTGAAATGAAAATGCAATGAGCTGTTTGGCTTGGCCTGCCCTGTGTTTGAAACTGCAATGGCAATGGAAGTGAAATGAAAATGCAATGAACTGTTTTGCCTGGCCTGCCAATGTCCATACTATCCCTCTAGAAACGACTCCCTTTGGCCCACATCACCCATACTGGTGCTCCAGAAAGCCCCCCCCCCCCCCCCACTGGCCACCAATATTGGAATTGGTGGAGAGGTGGAATATTGCATTGGGGGACCAGCCCTACTGTGTGAACTTGGGACCCAACGGGTCTCACTTAGTCTAGTATTACATTAAATATATAATGTCTTATTATACATGTCTTATATCTGACAGAAAGCATGCAAAAAAAAGCCATGCGTGTCACACTGTTTACCAGTAAGACAGTGAAATGTGTTTTTACACAGCTATCTGTTTTAGTGAGAGAGACTAGGGTGCACGGATATTCCTTGTTAAGTTCAATACACAAAGCTAAAGGAAAGTTGTAGGCACTAACCGGCAGTCTTGTTATATCAGCGTTAGTCTGTGTCATGAGCAGACAGGGTAATAGGTCTGTACAGCCTTCAAGTATTACTTGACATTCATTGCGACTCTGTACAATCAAAACTCCTCTCCTTTCCACAGTGATGCAGCGGTAGAGTTGCTGCCTTCCAGCTCTTGCAGCGCCGGTGACCCGGGTCTGATCCCAACTACGGGTGCTGTCTGTACGGAGTTTGTACGTTCTCCCCATGACCTGCGTGGGTTTTCTCCGAGATTTTCGGTTCCCTCACACACTCCAAGGACGTACAGGTATGTAGATAAATTGGCTTGGTAAATATTTAAAAAACTGTCCCTGGTGTGTGTAAGATAGTGTTAATGTGCAGGGATCACAGGTCGGCGCGTACCCAGTGGGTCGAAGGGCCTGTTTCCCCGCTGTATCTCTAAACTAAACTAAACTGAGTTGCAACAAATGGAAGGATAGTTTGTACCTGGCCCTGTCGCAAATCACATTTTCAAAGATTGTAAATGGCTCCTGAATGATGGGTTGCACGGATGGTGCAGCGGTAGAGTTGCAGCATTACAGTGCCAGAGACCTGGGTTCGATCCTGCCTGCATGGAGTTTGTACGTACTCCCCGTGGGTTTTCTCCGGGTCCCCCAGTTTCCTCCCACACGCCAAAGACGTACAGTTTTGCACGTTAATTGGCTTGGTATAACTGTAAATTGTCCCTCGTGTGTGTAGGATAGCGTTGGTGTGCGGGGATCATCGCCTGTCGGCGCGCACTTAGGGGGCCGAAGGGCCTGTGTCCGTGCAGTATCTCTAAACTAAACTAAACTAAGAGCCATGATAGATGTTGAATCAGAGGAGACAATGTGTAATGATCTACAATAATGTAATGCTCCTTTGAGAAGCACAATGTATGTTTGATTGCCAAGCAACTGATGGAAGCTCAGCAGACAATGAAACATCAAGAGTTTAACAAATTACAAATCAATTAAAATTAATATGAACATTTAATAAATCTGCTCTCCAAAAGCATTTTGAGCTGATTAACAATTACTAGCACACACTTTTTCAAAAGAAGGACCTTATTGTGCAGAATGTAAAAATAACTAGTTTTATGCAACATTCGGACTGTTCCCTCTCTCTTTCCTGTTTCCCACCTACACACTGCATCAATTTCTCCCACTATCCTCCTCCTCCTTTACATTGCACTCCTCTTCCCTCCTTATTTGACAATCTTTGTGTCTTTTTCATCTCTAGCCTTTGTCACTTACTCCACACATCTGCCAATCAATCATTCAACCCCTCCCCCCACGGAACCAGTACCCACCTATCACATGCCAGGCTTTGTCCCGCCCCCACCACCTTTTTCCAGCTTTCTTTCCCCTGCTGCAATCAATCTGAAGAATGATCCCGACTCAAAGCATCACCTATCCACCCCCAACACGGATGCTGCCTGATCTGTTGAGCTCGTCCTGTGTTGTATTTGCTCAGGATTTCAGCATCTGTGGTTCCTTGTGCCTCTGTAAATATAACAGTTCTTACTTCCGACATCCACTAATAACAAGAAGTAAAATGTCACGTGGATACAAGGAACTGCAGGTGCAGGTTTATAACCAAAAAAAGGCTCAACGTGCTGGAGTATTTCAATGGGTCAAGTGTAATTTCTGGAGATAATGGATAGGTGATATTTTAGGTGGAAATAGGTGCAAATCCAGGTGGGATGGGGAGGGGGGGGAGAAAGGGAAGAGGGGAAGAAGGGAGAGGGGGACAATTTTGTAGTTACCTAAAATTGGAAAATACAATGTTCATACCGTTGGGCTGTGAGCAACCCACATGGAATATGAGTCACTGTTCCTCCAGTTTACACAGTTATCATATCCTATTATTTATATTTATATTTAAATTTCCTTCTACTATTAATAAATGTAACGAATTGATGGATATTATTTACGTTCACAAGTTATTGTAGAATTAGGCCATTCGGCCCATCGAATCCACTCTGCCATTCAATCATGGCTGATCTCTGTCTCCTAATCCCATTTTCCTGCCTTCTCCCTAGAACCCTTGACACCTGTTCTAACAAGAATTTGTCCATCTCTGCCTTAAAAATATCCACTGACTTGGCCTCCACAGCCCTCTGTGGCAATGAGTTCCACAGATTAACTACCCTCTGACTAAAGAAGCTTCTCCTCACCTCCTTTCTTAAAGAGCACCCTTTAATTCAGAGGTTATGACCTCTGGTCTGAGACTCTCCCACCAGTGGAAACATCCTTTCCGCATTCACTCTATCTATGCCTTTCATTATTCTGTAAGTTTCAATGAGGTCCCCCCTCAACCTTCTAAACTCCAGTAAATAGAGGCCCATTATTCTGCAATTAAAATCCAAATGTAACTGTACATGATAATGCCTCTGATGTACCATAATTTCCAGTGCTGTAGAGAACCAGTTGGAACTAAATCATCTATGTTATGTTTTATGTATTTTACAAAAGATAACATTGACTGTGCTGTAGATCAATAACAGCTGCATTTTCCAAATAGGTCAAGATCATTTTTCCTGCTTTCACGAAATGGAGCTACGCCGTGTCGCAGAGACAAAGCGACAGCACCGAAAGGAGAGAGGGAAGGGGGCTCAACAACTAGCAACCACCACCAGTCTCCACTGCCCACGTTGCACCAAGGTGTGTGGATCGTGGATGGGTCTCCACAGACATCTGCAGACCCACAGATAGACGACCCTATGGAGAGGAGAGGACAGTCATACTTGTTTCGAGTGACTACCGATGACCTTTCAATCAATCAATCGAAGCAAAAGAGAATGTTTTTGTCAACGCTTGGAACACGTTAACACAGGGTATTTACAGTGTTCATTCAGCAGAAGAACCATTAGCTGGCCTAAGATGAGATCCTGCCAATTAATCACAAAGCATGTTGAGCAGAACAATCATTGTTCCCAGATGAAGAGCGTGAAGTTAGTGGGCATCAATGTAGAAGCCACAAGGACCAGCAACTATTGACATTACAAATGTGCAGATTATCATCACTTTCACATGGTGCAACTATTAATTTCATGTTGTTCATGCGCTGGCATATAAAGCAGACAGTTTAATACACACGGTGGTCCTTATTACCGGCTCTTGATGATCATCATATTAGAACATTCGCCCAGTTATTGCAATTAGAATGAATGCTGGAGTATCTTCATGTGCTTCACACTGCTTCAAAATTTGAATTTAAAATATCAAAGATCATTTGTTTTAATAGTAAATTGTTTGAAAGTACCTTCTTGACATCCGGCAATTGACAGCAGATGTCACCTTCAAAGGGTTATGTAACAATGAACTAACTGACGTAAATTCAACATGAATTTATTGGTTTAGTTAACTAAGAACCCAAAGTAAAGAAACTGAGTTTCAAATAAATATCTCTCTTTGAAAAACAAGCAATATTTATAGCAACTGTCAAATGCGAAAAGATGCAAAGATACGTCCATTGAAAGGAAAACAAACTAAAGATGATTATCTGTGGATAATAATTTTATGACAATTCCAATATCTCATAAAAGCACATCAACTTTGTTTTCAATTTTATAAAGTCTACAGCTCTGAGATTTGAATGCTCAATTGCATTGCAACATAATATCTACCCATGAAATGCTATTAATTTAATGTCATCTGTATTTACCTTACTACAGCTGGCATTGTCAGGTGAGTTTCGCTGAACACCTCCGCTCAGCCGCCTCTGCCAACGCTATCTCCCCGGTGTCAAACACTTTAAGTCCCCTTCCTATTCCCAGGCTCCCCTTCTGCCCTGGGCCTCCTCAGTCAGAGTGACGCACAAGGCCAATTGGAGGAACAGCACCTCATATTTTGCTTGGCAGCTTACAACCCAGCAGTATGAATATTTCAGTCTAAAGATGGGTCTCGACCCGAAACGTCACCTATTCTTTCTCTCCAGTAATGCTGCCTGACCCGCTGAGTTAATCCAGCATTTTGTGTCTATCTTCGGATTGAATATTGATTTCCCTAACTTCAAGTAACACTTGGTGTTATAAGGGGAGTTTAGACAACCTTTTCTCTGGACATTCAGAGGCTGAGGGGAGACCTAATGGAAGTTTATAAAATTATAAGATGCACAGCTGGGGTAGAGAGACCTTGTGAAGTTGAGAGAGGTTGCATTGGGAAATCTGCAAGCTCTATTTTAATGTTTTTTAAGTGTAGACCATTTTCCAATTTCAAATATTTGTGTGTGTGTGTGTGTGTGGGGGGGATTCAATTAATTATCAGCACTATAGGTCTTAGTGCATCAAAACCGGTTGCAGTGAAATTTCGAGTCACAGTTGATGAATGGTAAACAGCTGAAAGCAGAGGTGGCTCGAAAATAAATTCTGCTGGGCCCCGGTGAAAGAACGGCATGGTGGCGCAGCGGTAGAGTTGCTGCCTTACAGGGCTTGCAGCAACGGAGACCCAGGTTCAATGCTGACCACGGGTGCTGTCTGTACAGAGTTTGTAAGTTCTCCCCGTGACATGCATGGGTTTTCTCCGAGATCTTCGGTTTCCTCCCACACTCTAAAGACGTACAGATTTGTAGGTTAATTGGCTTGCTATAAATGTAAATTGTCCCTAGAGTGAGTGGGATAGTGTTAGTGTGCGGGGATCGCTGGTCGTCGTGGACTTGGTGGGCAAAAGGGCCTGTATCTCTAAACTAAACTAAATGATACTACCTGGCAGGTGGAAAAGCCTATGTACCAGGGAGGACAGTGGACCCACCAACCCTCACCATTAGATTAAAAGCAGAAAACCCTGGAAATACACAAATGGTCAGGCAGCATCTGTGGAGTGAGGGAAAAAAAGGTACTGTTCTAGGAATATGAGCATTCATCATAGTTAATGTCCAAACCCAGACTGACCCACTCAGCTGAGAGGTGAGACCTGGGATACAATGAGGGCATCTCACTCCTAACAGCCTGCTTCCTCCCTTTCCTCTTGCCTCTGCTGGTCTTTGGGTTCTATGCCCAGGTTCTCAGGCTCCAGATCTCCTTACTGTTCTTCCTACTGCATTCAAGAGAGAGTTGGATATAGCTCTTAGGGCTAACGGAATCAAGGGATATGGGGAGAAAGCAGGAATGGGGTACTGATTTTGGATGAATAGCCATGATCATATTGAATGGTGGTGCTGGCACGAAGGGCCGAATGGCCTACTCCTGCACCTATTTTGCTATGTTTCTATGTTTTCTCAGGCACCAGCGGCAGTCTCAAGCTTGCTAAGTTATTGCATGCTATCATGAAGTCTCACACCCACTTAACGTGTGATGAAGAGCTATTCCAGACTGCCGGAGGCAATGAAATCCCAGTGTGCCAACAGAGATCTCCATGACTGTCCTGGTGCCGGCATAGCTCCAGCTGTATCTGTTTTCTGATGCAGTTGCTGGTAAATACACTGGTGTGAAGTCCCAGAAAAGTCGAGAGTAGCCTTTATTCCCTCGGATCGGTCACTATGGACAGTACTGGCTACTTAAAATGTCTGGCTGTGCAGAAACCCTCAGTGTGATGGATCCATGTGTGAATTCTGGGAAAATGGAAAATTCCTTCTCGTGATTCACAAATACATTGTACAGGCTATCCCTGGGTAATGAATGGTCCAACTTCCAGTTTGTAACTCTTGATTATTCTGGAATGAAATTTGCAGATAATTCAAATTTGATTTACAGCAAAACAAGCATTTCCTAAATTTATTCTAGTTCATTGCAAACAACTTAGTTACAAATGTAGCGCAATGCTAGTCAGTGACCTTGATCCCTTTGCACAGCATTGACCACAACTATTGTACAAGGTCCGCCGTTAAGTTGCATCCATCGTTCACAAAATTATCGCAATGACATCGTGATGAAGGCAAGCACTGCGGGTGGTGTTATATCAGACATTTTGTTATAAGGAATTAACTCAAGCATTGATTTTGACATGTTGGCCCTGCATAATGGTCAAAATGTTAATATTTTTGTCATTGAAACCACAAAAAGATGGTTTACAATTGCGTCATCAGTTAGGACAATGACAATCACAAGTGTATGTAGAAACACACAGATGCTCTCCTACCTAACATGTTGCATTGTTTTGAAAATAAAATTGTTAAGTAGAAATAGGTTTAAACGTAATGACTGCCTTTAAAATGAATTGATCTAGTCCATGTTGCTATTCTTCCAAAATACCTCCATAACGTCATTCACCCCAATCCAGGATACTAATAGCCTTTATTGTTCAATGATCCAATCAAACCAACAACATATTGCTATGTTTAAGAAGGAACTGCAGATGCTGGAAAATCACCATTCAACACCATTGGGATAATTCAACACCATTATCCCACAGCACCTGATAAGCAAACTGGTTCCATTGGGCCTCGGCACCCCCATGTGTAACTGGCTACTGGACTTCCTCACTGACAGACCTCAGTCTGTGAGGGTTGGAAATAACACCTCCAATACCATCTCTCTAAGCACCGGCTCCCCTCAGGGCTGTGTCCTGAGTCCACTGCTGCTCACCCTGATGACTCACGACTGTTGTGCCAGGTTTAGTACAAACCACATCATGAAGTATGCAGATGACACAACAGTGGTGGGCCTCATCAGGGACGACAATGAGCTGGCTTACAGGGAGGAGGTGAAACAACTGGTGGACTGGTGCAATACGAACAACCTGATCCTGAATGTCGAGAAAACAAAGGAGATTATCGTCGACTTCAGGAAAACCCGGCACAGTCCCACACCACTTCACATCAATGACAGCAATGTGGAGGTGGTCAGTAGCACAAAGTTCCTGGGGGTGCAGATCACTAACAGTCTGACCTGGTCGACTAACATCTCATCAACTGTTAAGAGAGCGCAGCAGCGGTTGCACTTTCTGCGCCGGATGAGAAGAGCTCATCTCCCCATCCCATCCTCACTACTTTCTACAGGGGCACCATAGAGAGTATTCTGACCAGCTGTATCTCTGTCTGGTTTGGGGACTGTAGAGCCTCCGACTGGAAGTCTGTGCAGAGAGTGGTGAGGACAGCGTAATAAATCATCGGGACCTATCTCCCCTCAATCGGGGATATTGCGACCAAACGCTGTGTGTCCAAGGCCAGCAGTATCATAAAGGACCCCTCACATCTCCATCACGGACTGTTCACTCTGCTGCCCTCGGGAAAAAGATACCGCAGCATAAGGAGCAGAACATCAAGGTTCCGCAACAGCTTCTTCCCTCGAGCCATCAGACTCCTGAATGCCATGTAAATGGGCTGCCACTATTGTCTATTTACCCTTTTCATACATACCTATCCTTCGGTTAATTTATATTTATTGTGTTGCACAGGGAGCCAAATGCAACGGAATTTCGTTTGGAACTGCATACATCAATGTATTTCTAAATGACAATAAAGTTTGTTTGACTTTGGTTTGATCTAAGGTAGACAAAAATGCTGGAGAAGCTCAGCGGGTGAGGCAGCATCTATGGAGGGAATGAAATGAGCAATGTTTCGGGTCAAAACCCTTCTTCAGACTGATGTGAGGGTGGTGGGGGGGAGAGGGGGGGGTGGGGGGGGGGGGTGGGAAGAAGAAAGGAAGAAGTGGAGCCAGTGGGCTGAGGGAGAGTTGAGAAGGGGAGGAGAAAGTAGGGACTACCTGAAATTAGAGAAGTCATTGTTCATACCGCTGGGGTGCAAACTGCCCAAGCAAAATATGAGGTGCTGCTCCTCCAATTTACGGTGATCCTCACTCTGGCCATGGAGGAGGCCCAGGACAGAAAAGTCGGATTCGGATTGGGAGGGGGAGTTGAAGTGTTGAGCCATCGGGAGATCAGGTTGGTTATTGCGAACCGAGCGGAAGTGTTGGGCGAAGCGGTCGCCAAGCCTACGCTTGGTCTCACCGATATAGAGCAGCTGACATCTAGAGCAGCGGATGCAATAGATGAGGTTGGAGGAGGTGCAGGTGAACCTCTGCCGCACCTGGAACGACTGCTTAGGTCCTTGAATGGAGTCAAGGGGGGAGGTAAAGCGACAAGTGTAGCATTTCTTGCGGTTGCAAGGGAAAGTGCCAGGAGAGGGGGTGGTACGGGTGGGAAGGGACGAATTGACCAGGGAGTTATGGAGGGAGCGGTCTCCGTGGAAAGCAGACAGGGGAGGAGATGGGAAGATGTGGGAAGTGGTGGGATCACGTTGGATGTGGCGAAAATGTCGGAGGATTATTTGTTGTACGTGACGGCTGGTAGGGTGGAAGGTGAGGACAAGTGGGACTATGCCCTTGTTATGAGTGGGGGGGATGGGGAGTGAGAGCAGTCACAGGATATAGAAGAGACCCTGGTGAGAGGCTCATCTATAGTAGAAGAGGGGAACCCCCGATCCCTGAAGAATGAGGACATCTCCGATGCGCTGGTGTGGAACACCTCATCCTGGGAGCAGATGTGGGGTAGACGGAGGAATTGGGAGTAGGGGATGGAGTCCTTACAGGAAGCAGGTGGGGAAGAATGGTAGACCAGATAGCCATGGGAGTCGGCTATCTCTCAAGCTCACGGAAATGTTTGCTTTGGAGCTCAAAGCATGACAAAGAGTGTTCAATGTCCAATTATTTTTAATATTGTCTTTTGGAGGACCAATTAGTTTGTATAGAGAGTTATAAAAGACCAATTAAATTTAAATTGGTCTACACAATAGGTCCAATTACTTTTAACATGATACATGTCTTAAATAGTTTTAATTTGGATATTAAGATCTGTTCAATGTAATTATAAGATGCACATTTTATAAAGCAGCTAAATGGAGTCAATCATTTGCCAGAGCAGTAGTTCTGTTAATTTATTTGAGTATCAGGATATCTTATCTGTCCTCACTTATGCAGACGTTATTCTGAAGATGTCAGACTATGACTACATCAAAGAATCTTATCACAACCTTAACATCAGCTAAGAATTCTATGAAGTAAAGGAACAGTGAAGTTTCTGTCGTCGATAATTTTGAAAAATAAAGTTACAGTTTTTAGGTGCGTTTATGGATTTTTAATCAGAGCAGCCCTCTCCCCGGGCCAGTCATAAGCCCCCCTTGTCTGCAACGTTTCTGCGCTACTAGCGGCAGGGGGCACGGGTGGTCTACCCAACTATTGCTGGTGTATTTTGTTCACCAACTCTACGCTTTCCCATGGAATGGCCTGAGAGACCTAAACTCCCGGACAGTGTGCACAACTGCAAGGTCAATTCTAGGAAATATTGCGTTTGAATCTTGTTTTCGAGGGGCTTTGGAATGCAGTGCTGCTAATTTAGCTGATAACTCCATTTCAGATTTTAGCTGAAGTTGTCTGTTTAACCCTTACACCACAAAGTGCCACAGTTCTTCCTTTCCCCGATAAGCAATAAGGCACAATGGAACAATATTCACTGCCTTTATATTACGTCTTTGGAGAACTCTGGTGTGAAGGGTTCATCTTAAGGATGTCACTGCTCTGTCATCCAGCCTCTTAATGAATAATAAGAGGGAACTTTATTATCAATCTTACTCTTAAAAATCCCCGGAAGGTGTTTCGACTGCTTCCCTCCTTCAATACTTTTCACAAGATGCTGTTGAATGCTAAAGTGCTGAATTCCAGGCTAAACCTCAGCTCATCAATGTCTTGACCATTGAAGAAAATTGATCCAGCAAAAGTAAATTATCTATTATTATGCTAAAAGTATCATAGTGACCACTTCCTGTCTATGTTGTTAATTGATTTTAGGAAAAATGCTACCCTATATTGCTATGATTATTGGGCCATCTAACTCACAGCCCTCATCCGCTGCAGCAGCCCTAAGGATTTTTCCGATCGCTGAAAAAAAAGTTATGAATGTTTAAAAAATCTTGAGATCAGCTGATTGGTCCCCTCACTTGTCAATCACCATGATGAAGGTAAAGCTTCTTCTGGGGGGGGGGGGGGGGAGGGCAGGAGTATAAAGCCCCAGTTGCCGGACATGAGTCAGTCACTCTGGAAGATCAGGAGGGAGAGTTCATAACTGTGATTCTAAGCTGTGAGTCAACTGAACTGTGAGTCTACTGAACTGTAAGTCTGCAATGTATTTGCAATAAATCATTTGTTAGCCCTTAATGAAAATGAAATGAGTTGTTTGGCTTGCCCTGTGCTTGAAACTGAAATGAAAATGGATATGAAATGAAAACAAAATGAGTTGTTTGGCCTGTCCTGTGCTTGAAATTGAATTGGAAATGAAATGAAAATTAAATTAGCTGTTTGGCCTGCCATGTGCTTGAAATTGAAATGGAAATGGAAATGAAATGAGTTGTTTGGCCTGCGCTGTGCTTGAAACTGAAACGGAAATTGAAATGAAATGAAAAAAATGAGTTGTTTGGCCTGCCCTGTGCTTGAAATGAAAATGGAAATGGAAATGGAATTGAAATGAAATTAGCTGTTTAGCCTGCCTGAATCCACTAAATTAGGCCCACGGGGCCCCTATTAGTCCCTTTTAGAAACCAGTCCCTTTTGCCCAAAATGCCCGTATTAGCCCAGGAGGAGCATTTCGGCCCAAAAGGCCTGTGCCAGGCCGGATGATTTCACTCAGAGTTTTTTAAAGAGTCCCTTTGGCCCATCAGGCCTGTACAAGCCCAGGAGGAGTCCCTTTGGCCCATCAATAGATATTCCCCCTGCAAGTATTAAACCTCACCCTAGTATTTTTCTCCCTCCCTTCATTGGCTCCCTGTGAGATCCAGGCCAGGATCGACTTTCCTCCTTCATTGCTGTGATTTGCAGAAAAATATGAAAAATGTCTAAAATTGATTCTCCACCCTCTGCCCCTTCTCTCTCACAGTCTCTCACCTGGTTTGGGCAGAATCTCTGGCAATTTCTGAGCTGCCAGCTCACCTGCCCTGAGTGACTAGGCTGCTATCCACCAGGCCCGAGGGACTGAGCTGCCAGCCCACCAGCCCTGAGTGACTGAGCTGCCAGCCCTCCAGGCCTGAGTGAATGAGCTGCCAGCCCACCAGGCCTGAGGGACTGAGCTGCCAGCCCACTAGACCTGATTGACTGAGTTGCCAGCCCACCAGCCCTGAGTGACTGAGCTGCCAGCCCTCCAGGCCTGAGTGAATGAGCTGCCAGCCCACCAGGCCTGAGGGACTGAGCTGCCAGCCCACTAGGCCTGAGTGACTGAGTTGCCAGCCCAAGAATCCATTTGGCCCACAATGTCCATACTAGTCCTCTGAAAACCAGCCCCTTCAGCCCACAACACCCATACTAGTGCTCCAGACCCCCCCCCCCCCCCCCCCCACTAACCCCAAATATTGGAATTGGTGGAGAGGTGGAATATTGTGTTGGGGGACCACAGGTCCCACTTAATCTAGTTATGAACTAAGACCTGATAGACTGGGTGGCCAGTTTAAACCAGATAGTATTGGCATTGTGATAAAACTGTAGCACTTTCAATTGTGTTTGCCCTGAATGAATGAGCACAACTTGGTATCAGTCGGAAAGGCTCATTTGCTTTTTTTCTCTATATTCTAAGTCATGCACCACCGTTATGTTTTCAAGGACAATTTCTAGATACAGCTATCACCATTCTAGATTATAACCATTCTGTTGCCTTGGTAACAGATCTGTTAAACCTTATTTGACAATTTATTGTCTCCGCAGAGGGGAAAAAAATCGCCATGGGTACTTTTAGATATTTTTTTACCTGACCCAGAATTTATCTACTTTAACCTTGTAACGGAAACAATTTCGGGATAAACCCTTTGCGTTTGAAAGCTGTGTACCACTCTCCAAAACAACTGATAAATATGCCAGGACTCTCTCTATTCTTCTGTGAGCATAATACTTTTATGTTTCATGCATCAATTTCTTCCATTAAATTAGCTAATTAATATCATATACAGTAATACTAAAGTGCTGTCAGATTTTCAAAAACTCTTCCGTTGATTTTTTGTTTGTTTATTTGACCTTCATTCAAGGGAGTGATTTAATTTTCCACCGTTTCCAATGGATGAATGAACAGCAAAGGGGACGATAAATTGGAAAACTTTGCCAACATTGTCGAGTGGTCCCTGTGGAATGCACGGGATTTAAATCTGTTCCCTTGTCTTGTGCAATGTGGTAAAATGCAAGCAAAGAATCTGTTTCTGAAATGTGATTCCAAATGTAAGTTCATTTTTAAGTGCCTTGTTCAGATTGGAATTATAGCACCCAAGTGAAAGCACTAACCATGCTCACACTTTGTGGCTAAAATCGTAATGCTCTGAATACTATGAAGAATACTGTCTCCAAATGTTAAAATCAATTTTCCAATAATGTTTCTGGAACTTAAGTGGACCTGCTGAGCCATTGATAACACAGGTTAGATCTAACCTAGGTTGCTTGCATTTTTTTGTCCAAAGGTCACTTGGGAACAGATGCCAGAACTATGCTGTAACTTTAATAGAGTCAGATTCAAGCCATGTTTATAATATTAATTACTATGTTCGGATTCCTATCAGAGTGCCAACTCCATTTATGTGATTACAAGCAGATTTCTCAGCCCAGTCCAGGTCTGTAGACCGATTAAATTCTGATTACTGATTACTGCAGCCTTAATTGGCAGCGTGCATATAAAATCCTGCCTGTGGATGCCAGAATCCTCATGAAGCAAGTGATGATATAATTTACCTCTTCATCAATGGATCTCAGCATATCACTGAAGGTGTCCCGTGCAACAAACTATATTTGTTTTCCTTGCGCTTATTTATGGAAATACAGCCAGGGAACGGAAAATATTAATGTAACACATTACCGGTAGGTTGGAAGGTCTCACAGTTGGTATTAAATGATGACCAGATCACAAATGCTATTTATAAGTGGCGTGCCCTCAAATAATTCATTTTTCCTGCTTCACAGATATGATGACAACAGTATTTGTGGGAATATTAAATGCAACTTTTAAACAGGCCAGGTTAAAACGAGCGCAGGAAGGAACTGCAGACGCTGGTTTACACGCAGATAGACACAAAATGCTGGAATAACCCAACGGGTCGGAGAGCATCTCTAGCGAAAAGGAATAGGTCAGCCATGATCGCAATGAATGGCAGTGCTGGCTCGAAGGGCCGAATGGCCTCTTCCTGCACCTATTGGATATGTTTCTATTTTTCTATGTCTGCAGAAGTGTCTTGACCCGAAACACCACCAATTCCTTTTCTCCAGAGATGCTGCCTGACCTGCTGAGTTACTCCAGCTTTTTGTCTATATTTTAGGATTAAAAAGGCCTTGGAGGTTTCAGCTGAAAATTATCGCTGACCAGTTTACAACAATATCTAATGTTGAATGTAAAATATTAAATAGTCACTGGCAACATTTTGAAATGTTTCTGCAATATACTTTGTGAAATTTTCAAAATACCTTTCTTTAAAATAATTCTATAATCAATTCTCAAATTCCTGATTTGAAATGTCTTGATTTGCGACAAATTCATCTTGTTAATAAAATAAGGTGACCTTTGTGAAGGCTCTTAAATTTTATTGGGATGCTATTATTTTGTTGTTTGTGCTCATATTTGTCAATCATCTAAAGAGAAATTTAACCCCCACTCCAGCTGTAATAAAGGAAGCAATGAATTTGAGAGCTGATTAATTGTTTGCTGAAATTTTTCCCACCCTCCAACTTGCCTTTTACCAACCTTATGTCCCGCAGACAATACCTACATTTGCTCGCACCCGTAGTCAAGATCGAACCAGGGTCTCTGGCACTGTAAGGCAGCATTCTCTACCACAGCGCCACCATGCCGCCCTATTCCCCGTGCCGTATCTTCTATTTCCATTTACTTGATCTAAGTTAGGCCCTTCTTTTCTTGAGGATTTATTTTGCCACAGAACGAACAGTAAGTGATGATTATACTATCAGCTGGGGAGGCTCCACTGGATAGGAGAGAGGAGCATGTTCTCCAAGGAATCATTAGTTAAATGTTTGGATGATTTTACAGTTCTCCTCAGACGTTGTGAGAAAACAGCTGCTCGTTCCATCTGGACCCTACGGATAATACCAAAAGCAAATTGCCGACTGTTTATTATGCATAAAGCTGATCATTTAATTCCAAACGTTAGTGTGTTTAACAAGTATGTACGAATGCCTGGATGGTGGGTATTCCAAGTGGGTTGGCTAGCCTGCAATACTGTAGTATTTTGATTGCTTCATAGGATTATTGTGGTTTATCCACTTGCAGAATCAACTGTTCTCTAATGGCCACGATTACTTTTCACCTGAGACAAAGAGATACATATTTTCAGTTAGAAAATGCATTGAATTTCTGAAGGCATACAAATATAATGCATCTGGCCATAGAGAGCACTGACTCAGATCATACCTCCTCCTTCCTAGTTCTCCGACCAGTCTGACTGTCCCCCTGATTATTATTTTTTTTTAAATCTCTGCTTCGTTGTCAACTTTTCCCAGCTAACAATGATCTATTTTACGTTTTCCTTGAACCGCATCTCTTTTGATGTCTCGTTTTCACACCTACCACTACCTTATCTCTGTGTCTCCCTCTCTCCCCTGATGCTCAGTCTGAAGAAGGGCAACCCAAAACATCACCCATTCCTTCTCTCCAGAGATGCTGTCTGTCCTGCTGAGTTACTCCAGAATTTGTGTCTATCATCAGACCTGGTTAGACCTATATTCCAACCCACAATGATTGTTTGCGGCCTGTGTGCATATCAGGCTCATATCCTCGGCCAGGCTTCTCTGGCTAGGTTTGAGCAGGTGGATTCTAGACAGTACTTGGATCTCAGGAGGCAAAATGCAGAGGTCCTCAAAACGCCCTGTAATATATAACTGAATGGAAAGGGATGATCAGAGCTTTGTCAGGCCACCCATTGCCAGGTAATTTAACCAATTTTAAATGTCTCTGATATTCATAAGGCCATAAGGTCATAATTGAAAGGAGCAGAATTAGGCCATTCGGCCAATCAAGTCTATTCTGTCATTCCATCATGGCTGACCTATCTCTTCCTCCTAACCCCATTCTCCTGCCTTCTTCCCATAACCCCTGACACCAGTACTAATCAAGAATCTATCTAGGGTTACACAAAAAGCTGGAGAAACTCAGCGGGTGCAGCAGCATCTAAGGAGCGAAGGAGATAGGCGACGTTTCGGGTCGAGACCCTCCAGTCTGAAGAAGGGTCGAGACCTGAAACGTCGCCTATCTCTTTCGCTCCTTAGATGCTGCTGCACCCGCTGAGTTTCTCCAGCTTTTTGTGTAACCCTCGATTCTCCAGCATCTGCAGTTCATTCTTTAACACAAGAATCTATCTATCTCTTCCTTAAAAATATCCACTGACTTGGCCTATACATTCATAAACATTTATTACAATTGAAGTAAATGCTGTCACATCCCTTCCACACTATTTATTGCCACAAATGTTTATTCAAAGTCAATCGTTGAAACCCTGCCATTGTTCCTGTTTCCTTCTGCAGAGCATAGCTTTGTTTCATATTTCCTCGTCTTTGTATTGAAGCATTAACTATAATCAAAATTCCCTTTAGCCTGTGCAATGCATCGATCTTAAAATAGATTGTACACATTGATGCGTGTACATGGGAACTTAAGACACAGTCTTCTATAAAATGCATAAATGATTATATATTAGGTTGTAATAATAAATCATTTATGAAATGTAGGAGTTTTGCAAAATAGTCCATGAGCAGCAACAGCATGGGCTCATTTTTAGCCTCAGTTGGTATATCTTTAGACTTTATACCTTATAGGTTCAGCGGGCAAACAGGCCCTTCAGCCCACCAAGACCATGCTGGACCAGCGATCACCCCGTGCACTAACACTATCCTACACCCGAGTGAGAATTTTACAATTTACGGAAGCCAATTTGCTGCAAACCACATGATCACAGGGAGAACGTGCAAACTGCGGACAGACAGCACCTGTATCTATGGTGCCGTGATGCAGCAAATCTACCGCTGCGCCATCTTGTCACCCTTGAGTCATTTAGTGGAATGTAAGAAATCCTTGCACAGACTTACAATTTTGAATTGGGAAAAATGTTGGGCATGCTTATTCTTAATCTTAATGCAGAATTTGTGTGATGTTGTAGACGAAATACTGGCAACAAAATAGTGAATGATGACACGCAGAAGGAGGAGCAGTGGAAATCAATGATGGAGTTAGACCGAGAGAACAATGGGGAACACCCCGGCTTGGGGGGACCGGCATGTTGGGGGGGGGGGGGGGGGGGGGGTGGGTGGGAGAGGGAAGAACAAAGGAGGAGCCAGCACAGCCAGTTTTCGTGGTGAATAGTTGCATACCTTGGGTATACAAGAAAATAATTTCACTGCAACATGCCACATGTGGCAATGAAGTATTCCATTCCATTCATCATGGACTTTTGATGATGCTGAGGGAAAAAGACGTATATTTAAAGTTCAAGGTCAGAGTTCCGTCACATGTATTTCCCTTGTGAATCTCACCGCATCAACTTTACACTCAATTCCCTTCCCAACCATTTACAGTTTAGTTATTTTAAGACAAAGAGTTACTTAGATGGGACATGGAAACAAGCCCCATGGCCCAAGTCATCCATGCCGACCAACATGCCTAGCTGAGCTTGTGCCATTTGCCTGCATTTGGTCCACATCCCTCTATGTTTCTATGTTTCTAAACTTTTCCCAACCATGTATTAGTCTATATGCCTTTCAAATGTTGTAATTGCACCTGCCTTTGCCGCTCTCTAAGGCAGGTCATTCCACATCCCCATCACATTTTGTGTGAAAAGACTGATATTCAGGTCCCTGTAAATATTTTCTCCTCACTTTAAATCAATCTCCCTAGTTTTAGTCTTCCCTACCCTAGGAATAAGACTGTGACCGTCCACTTTGTCTATGCCTTTCAGAATTGTATATACTGTACCTCTATAAGGTCAACCCTCAGCTTCCTATGTCCATGAAAAGACGTCCCAGGCTATTCAGTCTCTTTTATGACCCAAGCCTTGCAGCTCAATGAACCCTCCCAAAGAAGCACCAGCGGAAATGTACAAAATCCCCAAGAATGGTCTCAGCAATTCTTGTACAATTGTAATATGATGTCCCAACGTTTGCACTCAATACTCTGACGAATGAAGGAAGTTGAGTCAAATCATAATCATAATCATACTTTATTAGCCAAGTACATTTTGCAACATACGAGGAATTTGTTTTGCCATATTAAAGGCATATTAATAAAATGCAACAGAACACACAAAATCCATTTGAACATAAACATCCACCTCAGTGACTCCTCCACATTCCTCACTCTGATGGAAGGCGAAAAAAAGTTCAATCTCTTCCCTTCTTTGTCCTCCAGGGGGCTTCGAGCCTTCAATTGACGGGATGATCTTGACTCCCGTAGCCGGCGGCGGGCCTCCTCGTCAGGGTGATCAAGCTCCTGCGTCGGGGGGATCACAGCTCCCCTGCGCCTGGCGATCGGACCCCGGGTGGGGGCTGATCAAAACCTTCCACCTCATTGGAGCTCCCGACTCGGCTTCTCCCGAGACTGCCATCCCTTGATGTTAAATGCACTTTTCGCCACCTGGTCTACCCGTGTCGCCAGTTTCACTTAAACTGTATACCCCCAGATCTCTCTGCAACACAGCACTCTTCAGAGTCATGACATTTACTGCCTGTGTTCTGGTTTAATTTACAAAAATGCAACACTTCGCACCGGTCTCAGGTAAATTCCATCTGCTATGCCAATGCTCAGTTATTCTAAACCATATTGTAATCTTAAATAACATGCTTCACATGATGTCGTATTTGATGTCATCCACAAAGCTGCCAAACATGCCAATTATATATTCTCATCACATTGTAATATAGCTGACGAACAACAGTGCACTCAACAACGATGACACTGTGGCCCAGCTGGTTGAGCTCCGGCAGCTCACAGCGCCAGAGACGTGGGTTCAATCCTGACCTCGGCTGCTGCCTGTGTGGAGTTTGCACGTTCTACCTGTGATTATGTGGGTGTCCTTCGGGTGCTCTGGTTCTTTTCTACATCTCAAAGACATGCAGGTTTGTAGATTAATTGGCCTTCAGTAAAATTGCTTTGAATGTGTAGGGCGTGGATGCCAAGGTGGGTGGGATAACATAGAACCAGTGTGAACAGGTGATCGATGGTCAAAGTGGAC
Organism: Raja brachyura; assembly: GCA_963514005.1. The sequence continues at coordinate 81,761,773 of OY740787.1, forward strand.
CCAGTGGGCTGAAGACCCTGTTTCTGTGCTGTGTGCCCAAGCTAAGAAACAAATCCATTTGGCACATGGCTGATCATAGGCCTCCAATCTAAAAATACAACTGTCCAATACCACTCACTGCCTCCTATCACCAAGCCTATTTTGTGTCCAATTTTGGTGCTTACGCTGATTGCCATGAGATCTAAACTTTTGTCCAGTCTGCAAAGTGATACCTTGTCAAAGGCCTGGCTAAGTCCATATATACCATGTCTACTGTCCTGCCTTAAGTCAATGCACTTGGTCACCTCCAAAAAACCCAGTCAAATTTGTGAGACAAGATTTACCACACACAAAGCCATGCTAACAATCCCCGATCAGTCCATGCCTTTCCAAATGCAGGTAGATCCGACAATATCTCTCAGAATTCCATCCAGAAACATTCCCACCACTAATATAAGGCTCACTGACCTGTAGTTTGCTGGCTTTTCCTTGCAGCCCTTCTTAAATGAAGGCATAACATCAACTACACTCCAATCTTCTGGTATCTCACCCATGACTAATGATGATACAAATATCTCTGCCAGGGTTCCAGCAATTACAATGTCCTCGGAAGCAGTTGGTCAGATCATGGGGATTTCTCCACCTTCACATGTGTTAAGACTGCCAGCACATCCTCTTTTATAATGTGGGTATGTTTCAGCACATCACTATTTTCATCCCTGAAGACACTCATTCCCATGATCTTTTCCTTTCACATGTAGATAAGCACATTGATCCTCTCCCTAGATACACTTTTGCTCTTAATATACTTATATAATCTTGTAGTATTTTCCGTTACCTTATCGGTCAAAGCTATTGCTCTGTGCAAGAAGGAACTTCTTATCGAGTCCACATCACAAGATTAGAAACTGTTCAGCTACAGCTGAACACACTGCTCGGCATCTGCATACAACGGCGTCCTGTGCTTCTTGTGCATGGTGGTGGAAAGATTGGTGGAAACAGGGCCGTGATGTGAACGCTCTTTCCTTGACCCCAAGGAAGGAACTGCAGATGCTGGTTTAAACCGAAGATAGACACAAAAAGCTGGAGTAACTCAGCGGGTCAGACAGCATCTCTGGAGAAAAGGAATAGGTGACGTTCTGGGTCGAGATCCTTTTATAGACTATTGCTCTTTGCTTTCCTGATGTCCTTCTTAAATGTACTCCTTCATCCCATATACTCCTCAAGGGATCCAGCTGCATATACATGACATACACATCCTTCTTTTTCCTGACGAGAGCCACAATATTGTTATCCACCTGGGATGCCTAAGCCTGCTAGCAGTATCCTTTATTCACAGCAACAAGAAGACAGCAACATGCTGGCTGTGAACACTCTCTTTATCTCACTTTTAAGACTCTCCTACTTTTCCAGTTCTAGTCAATGTTGGACAAGTTACAATCACCTATTACAACCCTATTGTTCTTACTGCTATCTAGAATCTGTCTCCTTGTTTGCTCCGGGTCTTTATGAATGATGCAAACATGTAGCACTCCTAAGGTAAGTGAAGGAACGCTGGTCACCGCAGGAGGTCGAATGTATTATTGATAAAAATGTTAATATTTTAATTTGATAACTTTCTTTGTAAAATGCCAATATAGGCATTCTCTGATCGTGTTACTACTTTGTATTTGTTTGTTCTGAATAAAGGCATTTTGTTAAAAAAAAAGGTACGTGAAGGTAAGCATATAATAAACCATATAACCATATAACAATTACAGCATGGAAACAGGCCTTCTCGGCCCTTCAAGTGCGTGCCGACCATTCATTTTCCCCTAGTCCCATCTACCTGCACTCAGACCTTACCCCTCCATTCCCTTCCCGTCCATATACCTATCCACTTTACTTTTAAATGTTAAAATCGATCCTGCCTCCACCACTTCTACAGGAAGATCATTCCACACAGCCACCACTCTCTGAGTAAAGAAGTTCCCCCTCATGTTATCCCTAAACTTCTGTCCCTTAATTCTCATGTCGATTGCTAGCATCTATGTGAATATTCCTTAAATCCTTGAATTTTATAGAGGTGCACAGAATCATGAGATGAATAGATTGAGTCTTTTTCCCAGAGAAGGGGAATAGTAAGATTGAACGAGAACTTACCAGTTCGAAGGTTGATCTTTATTTCATGAGGAGTCGAAGTGAGGGATTTCGTGAAGAGCCCGCCGGCGCGCATGCTCGACATACTTCAAAGTAGCGGCGTGGAATCACAGAACCAACAATAGAAATGACTTCGCATAGTATGATTGAATTGACTAAGATTACCAGATGAAGGTGATTGAGGGTTGGGCGAGGAGGGCACGAAATCCCTCACTTCGACTCCTCATGAAATAAAGATCAACCTTCGAACTGGTAAGTTCTCGTTCAATCTTACTATTTCATTTCGGAGTCACGTGAGTGACTTCGTGAAGACTTCAAAGCTTCTGTGATTACACGCCCTGGACCACGTCCATGCTGACACACCACTACCAGGGATGGATGGGAGGAACAAACTGGCTCAATAGCTCATACTGCAAAACAAAAGCATATTTATTAATAACAAATCAAAAACCCCTCATGCGGGGACATCTCCACGTTCTTGACCTGCATTCAGCACGGCTTCTGCGAACTGTAGAGGAGCAGCAACAGGCTTGTTATAAAAACGCTGGAACACAGCTTCATTCGCCCATCCTGCTGTGGCGAGAATTTGGTCCATGGGCACCTCCATGACCCTCGCCGCTGACGTCGATGCAGCCCTGGTGGAATGAGACTTGAACACATTAGTGTCGATACCTGACTTACCCAAGACGACTCGAAGCCACCTGGATATCGTCTGGACTGTCACTCGATGATGAGGTCTCTTATGAGTGACAAGCAGGTATCTCTCCATTCCACTGATGCGTGCCGTCACCTTGACATAGTGGCGGATATGTGAGGCTAAACATAGCCTAGCATCTGCGGGGTATGCCGGGAACTTCAGCTGCAGCCCTGTGCACCCAGGTCTATGCTGCTTTAGTAGCTCGTCAACGAAAAAGACTACTTCTGTAGGGGTAGATGTCATTCTGTCGACACGCAGTTTGTGTAGTGTCTGTACCCTCTGAGCTGAAGTCAGCGCTAGTAACATCACCAGCTTCATGGTGAGTTGGTCCAGTTGGAGCCCTTCCATGGGAGACCACGTCCTGAGCAGGGTTAATACGTCCCTGACATCCCAGGTGATATTATAGCGTGGTGTAGGCGGATTCATATTGAATATACCCCGCATGAGTCTGGACACTAGCCTGTTGGATCCTACCCCAATCTTGAGGTAGAATGATAGCGCACTTCTGGCGCTGTTGATGGCACTGTAACTTAAGTGTTCATCATGGTGCAACCCCGCGAGGAATTCCAGGACGTCGGTTATTGTCACGTCATCGTACGTGATGCGAGAGCGGCTGCAGTAGGCTTCCCACTTCTTAATATGCGAGCGGTATCTTCGCCTTGTGGACTCTCGACACGACGCCCCGATGGTATCCATGGTCCGAGCCGAGAGGCCGTATTGGACTAACGGCCTGTTCAGAACCTGCAAGCCAACAAATTTAAATAGCCATGGCAGGGATGTGGCTCCCCTGACACAGGGTGAGTAACCAATTGTGGGCAACCCTTCAAAAGGACCCAAGGTTCGTTGAGCATGTCAAAGACCACCGGATACCAAGGCTGTGTGGGCCAGTCGGGTATAATAAGGATGCCCTTGGCAGCATCTGCCTGAATCTTTCGCAATACCCGACTGATGAGGCAAAACGGAGGGAAGGCATAGAAAACCCAATTCCCCCAGTCCAGCGAGAATGCATCTAGCGCTATTGCCCCAGGATCTGGTTCCCATGAAACGTAGGCTGGTACCTGATGGTTCAACCGTGACGCAAAAAGGTCAATGTCCGGTTTACCAAATTTGGCTGTGACTTTAGCAAAAATCTCAGGATGCAACATCCATTCAATGTTGTCATTAAATTTGCGTGACCTGGTGTCCGCCACAGTATTAAGCTCACCTGGCAAATAGGTAGCTGAAATCCAAATGTCTCTTTGAATACACCAGAGCCAAATTGAGTTAGCCAATTTGTCACACGAAACTGACCTGGTACCACCCATATGGTTTAAATATGCCACAGCTGTGGTGTTGTCTATTTGGAGACGGACGTGTGCTCCAACAAGCTTGGAACAATATGCACGAAGTCCGTGGAATGCTGCCAGCAACTCCAAATAGTTAATCCCTTGAGTCAACAACATCGATGCCTCAAGGGTGTCCCATCTACCCCCACAACTAGAGCAATTATCAGTAGCTCCTCAGCCATTGGAGCTTGCATCAGTCTGTAAATATACCACCGGATTAGCCTCCCTGACAGGCTTAAATGAGTTGCTAATGTGACACACCCACCATTGCAACTCAGTTATCGCTTCGGACGGCAGCTGCATAGATCGATCGTAATGACCAGCGTTCCATTTTAACGCAGTAATTTTAGCTCTTTGCAAATTCTGATAATGCAAAGGTCCATATCGTGCTGCTGGAAACAAAGCCACTAACTTGCCAATTACTGTGGCTGTATGCCGAATCGATGGTATATTGGTGCCAATTAAATCTCTGCACACCTTAGTGACTTCCTCAATTTTGTTAATTGGTATAGTTATCCTCATGCTCATTGAGTTCACCGTGAACCCTAGGTAATTAAGTACCTGGGCAGGGCAGAACTTTGATTTCTCTGGATGGACAATAAATCCTAATTGTTGAAATATAATGACAGCAGCTGCAACACCCTGTTCAGCCAATTGCAGGGTGTGGCCCACAATAAAGACATCATCTAAATAGGCCATAACTATATGATGTCGTTGTCTCAAATAAGCCATGATTGGCTTCACCAATTTAGTGAACAATCTAGGGGCTGTAGTAAGCCCATTAGGCAAAGCCTTATACTGCCAAAGTTGCCCCATCCAGATAAATTTCAAAAACCTTCTATCATCTTTCTGGATGGATACTGAATAATATGCATCCCTCAAATCAATGCATGCCATAAAGCAGCCATGAGAAATCAATGATTTGGCTGTTTCAAACGTATCCATTTTAAAATGAGTATATGTTACAAACGTATTCAAACGGGTTAGATCAATAATGACACGACAGCCTCCATCCTTCTTAGGTCTAGTAAATATGTTCGAAACAAATTCAATTGGCTCATGCACTGTTTTCTCAATCACACCCTTCTGTTCCAAACTTAAAATTTCCTTGTAACCTGCTGCCTGTTCTGCAGCAGACAATTTGAACGTACGACCAGGCATGTGCTGGGATGGAGGAATGTCGCCATTAATAAACTCGATTTTATGCCCCTGAATATTCCGCAACACATACTCATCACCAGTAAAATTACCCCATGCATCCAAAAACAACCGTAAACGACCACCAACATGGGAAGTTAAACAGAGAGAAAAGAGAGAACCAGACCCCCTCACCTCCGTGGTTACCGGCGGTCCTTGACACGTGTGGGTGGCCGTGGAGGTGCTGGGTTGGCTTGAGGGCGCGGCGTCTTCGATTTCCAAAAAGGTCTCTGCCGACCCTGTCCTAAAAAAGACCCTTGGTGCTGGTTCTGGTGTTGTTGTCGTTGTGGAGCTAGAGGGTGAGTCCTCGTCGAGGCACTGGCCGACCCTCGTGAGCGAATGTATGGAGCTTTTGAGCCGGACGGTGTGGGGGCACTCTTAGAGCGCATGATCCCCACCGTTTTGGCTTGTTCGTCAAGCTCTTTGACTCTCTTTGAGAGGTCCTCACCAAAGAGCTGACGGGGCGGCGGCGGCGGCGGTGGTTTGCACAATCCTGCAAACTTCGGGTTGAGTGCTGGGCGGATGCTGTTTTTGCGAAACCCGTTGATTTCGTGCTGGGTCGCGCACAATAAGGCCAGAGCATCTTCCTGGTCCAAATTCAGCTCGTCCTCGTCCACCGACCGCGCAAAGGCGGTAATACCGGCCGTGAGGAGTTTCAGGATCCGCTGCAATTGTAGCTCTTGTTGACGGATAGCCGCACTGATGTTGCCCCATATTGGCGTATTGACCACAGGCACGTTGAGGGAGTTGCAGTTTGATGGAGCCTTGTGACGGCTCATAGCCTGGATGAGGACTTCTTCCTGCAGCACCTGATTATTAAGAAAGTCCACTGTGGCTGCCAGCTTTGAATTGAGAGGAAGACCAGCCGTATGTGGGGCCGCGAATTTGGTCGCCACATCCAAAAGTTCCTCCGCTGGCACCTCCACCGGAGGTGGTACGGGATCCACCAGAACCTCCTCCTCGTGCTGCTCCAGGCTGATAGTAGATGTTGGTGAAGACGCCCTGTGCCTGTTGCTGCCCTGCTGTTGTTGACGTTGAAGCAGGAGCTCCAGCAGCCGCTCCATACGGTCAATACGCCCTTCACCCTGAACACTCAGGTGGTCGGAGTCCTCCGGCTCTGAAAAGAAAACCGGGCTCCTGTCATCGGCCCGCACCTCGTCGAGGCCCTGCCGGTGCCGGTAGTTGTCGCTAACAGCCGCCGAGGCGAAACTGCGCGATTCCTGCGCGGGCGTGTTCAATCGCCTCCGTTTAGCGAGAGCTGACGCCGCTGCCACTAAGGGCACATGCGGCGAGGTGTCGGCACCAGCCGAAGCATGGCTGCCTGGGGCCCGCGCAGTCTTGCCGGCTGCCCACATCGTGGACGTTGCCGACGCATGGTGCCGCCCACCCATCCATGGGGGGCTCGGTGACCGCGACGAGACCCGACTCAACCGACCCGTCCCGGCGTCGAGAGTCGGGGTGTGCCGGCTGGACCTCACAGCCGCCCCGGGTCTCGCCCTGGAACCTGACCGCTCCTCCGCGACAGGCAATGCCTTAGCCCTAACAGGGTTAGGCTTCTGGGCTCCTCCCCTCCCCCTTCTCGGAGGGCTGAGTGGAACAGGCCGTGCAACGGCACGCGCCCTGCTCGAGGTCGCCAGCGAGCCCGCTGACAACCTGACTGCCATGGCAGGGTCCCCCTGCTCTGGCGGCACACCACACTCCTCCTCACCGAACTCCTCCGAGCTGTGGTGTGCTGGCGGATCTGGACCTGTGAACACAGGGCTTACCCACATCTCCGCCTGAGTCCCGGCCTGCGCTGCAGGTACTGCCGATGGTAACGGCCCCGGAACTGTTGACCGGCGAACTCGTCCTGACTTCCTCCGGCCCTTCGAACTCCCATCCATGTCCTTGCTGCAAGACATAATCAGACAACAAGGACCACCAACTAAAGGTGGAATACTCACCTCCGTGGCCCCTTATGAAGGGCTGGCGAGGAGCGCGCTCCACCGCCAGCCGTCGCAGCATCACTCACGTGACTCCGAAATGAAATCAGGAACAAGTGTTCATAGTTTTAAGGTGACGGGGGAATAGGAACCTGAGAGGTATAGGAACCTGAGAGGTATCTATTTTACACAAAGGGTGGTGGGTGAATGGAACGAGCTGCCGGAGGAGGTAGTTAAGGCAGGTGCTATTGCAACATTTAAGAAATATTTAGACAGGTACATGGATAGGACAGGTTTAGAGGGATATGGGCCTAACACAGGCAGGTGGGACTAATGTAGATGGGCCATGTTGGTCGGCATGAATAGGTTGGGCCGGTTTCCACGCTGTATATCTTTGTGACTCTATTTTGCGGTTTCTAGCTCTGAGTTGAATATATTTTATATAGAGTACAAGGAAATGTGAATATGAATTTTTAATGTAAGGTTACATATTTAGATTGGGGAAACGTTGTGTGCTTTTAACATTGGTATGGCTTGATTTTGATTAAACTTACTCTGGGCAGCATGGAGAGTTTGATCTGCAAAGAAACAAGAAGTCTACCTTCAGTGTTATTTATATACTGTCTGTAATTACTGCTATAAGATACAGTATGACAATACGTTGTATGGTTTAAATCCATGTGTGCTTCTTCAAATAAGTTTGTTTGAATAGAAATTCTAACAGAAAATGTTTTCAGCACTAAGGACATTCAAGCTGGAATATTAACTGTTTCTCTTTCACAGGTTAACCCTGACCTACCAAGTGTTTCCAGCACTTTGAGATTTCCAGCATGTGCTATTTATATTAGAAAATCCCAAATTTGTTTTAATTATAATTTCTTGGGCCTAGTTTTAAATGAATTTAAACATTTACAAAGTGCTGCGTTCTTAATTTGATCAATCAAAGTCTTGTAAGGTGCTGGTAAGACACAAAATGCTGGAGAAACTCAGCGGGTGAGGCAGCATCTATGGAGAGAAGGAATTGGCAACGTTTCGGGTCGAGACCCTTCTTCAGACTTCCTGTAATGTGCTATTATCAGCCCCGATGTTTTGTCTTGCACAGATTAATTCGGAGTATGAAAAGGGGTCTCGACAGGAGACGTGGCCTACCCATGTCTTCCAGATTCTATCCTGCTGAGTTGTTTAGTTTAGTTTAGAGATACAGCGCAGAAACAGGCCCTTCGGCCCACTGAGTCCATGCCAACCAGCGATCCCCACACGCTAACAATATCCTACACACACTAGGGACAATTTACAATTTTACCAAGCCAACTAACCTACAAACCTGCACATCTTTGGAGTGTGGGAGGAAGCCGGAGCAACCTGAGAAAGCCTACATGGTCACGGGAAGAACGTACGAACCCCATACAACCAGCACTCATAGTCAGGATCGAACCCGGGTCTCAGGCCCTGTCAGGCAGCAACTCTACCGCTGCGCCACCGTTACGCCAGCACTTTGCATGCGAGCAAGATTTCAGCATCGGCAGTTCCGTGTGTCTGTAATTTGGAGTTTTGTTTAGTTGTGGGGACTGACCTTCTTCAGATATATTATGAAAGTCATCTGAAGAAAAGCAAAAAGGATGATGACCATCAATGTACATTTTTAAAAAGGTACTAGTTCTATAATTCCCTCTTCCGTACATTGTGTTGCATTGAAGATAGTGGTCTGAACTTAACCAGTTTTTAGGTTAACTAACTTCAAATTATGAGAAATAGGCTTTCAAAATGATGAATTACTGCTTATTGTAAAATTTATGGAGGTTTCTAATTATGGACATGGCAATTCCATATAAAAAATGACATTTGGGATTTCTTAATGGCCTAATGATCTGAAATGGATAGAATTAATGTAGAATGTAAATTATGTGTTCAATATTGTTGAGATTTGATGAATGTGTGGTGAAGAGTGTCCATTCAATAGAATTTTGGAGCGCCTTATATTAAATGCCAAAACCTTGGTGTTCCTTACTGCTCGGAAAATTGTATATATTTATTGATTTGTGAAGGGGCAAAGAATGAATTGTGTAGAGGCCACAACTATAGGGACCACTATAGTGCCTACTGCTTAAACACTACAGAGCCCAAGGCCAAAGATTCACTCAAATGCATTTTCATGGGTTGCACATTTGCAATTGAGTTGTGAGGAGGTGAAAGAATGGCTTGGAACTTAATTTAGTTTTGTTTAGTTTCGATTAGTTTAGTTTAGTTTAGTTTAGATGAGTTTAGGTTAGATTAGTTCAGTTTAGTTTAGTTTTGTTTTGTTTCATCTTGTTTATTGCCAGTGAAAAGCTTTTGTTGCGTGCCAACCAGTCAATACATCATTACAAATTACAAAGACGTAAAGACAATACATGATTACATGATTACAAATGAGTCACCCACAGTGTACAGATACATGATAAAGGGAATAACGAGAATAGCATTTTGTATACGAGAAAGGCCAGAAAAGTCCAATGAAAGATAATCCAAGGGTGTCCAATGCGGTAGATAGTAGTTCAGGACTGATCTCTGTTTGCGGTAGGATGGCTCAGTTGCTGATAACAGCTGGGAAGAAGCTGATCCTGAATCTGGAGGTGTGCGTTCGTTTTCACACTGCTGCACCTCTCGCCTGACAGGAGAGGGGAGAAGAGGGAGTGGCCAGGGTGCAGCCTTGCAGTTGTCTCTCTCCATCATAGGACCAGAGTTGCTGAACCTGCAGCCAGTGTAAGCTGGCATGAGTGGAGGTGGCAGATTTCTCAGTACAAACGCCACTGGATTCTGTGGCTGACTCAACAGGGAGAGAAACAGCAAGAGAGAACGAGGACCACTTGAGAAGATTGGTACTTCAGTGTTTGTGTATTCTAATGTGAATGTCCCGGACATCCAGGCAGTGTGGTGGGAGAACATGTCGGCACAACTGGCAGCCTTTCTTCGCAAAATCAACCCAATATATAAGGAATAGTAGAACTAGGCCATTCGGCCCACCAAGTCTACTCTGCCATTCAATCATGGCTGATCTATCTCTCCCTCCTAACCCCATTCACCTGCCGTCTCCCCATATCACTCATACTAATCAAGAATCTATCTATCTCAGCCTTCTGTGGCAAAGAATTCCACAGATTCACCACCCTCTGACTAAAGAAATGACTCCTCATCTCCTTCTTAAAGAACATCCTTCAATTCTGAGGCTATGACCTCCAGTCCTAGACTCTCCCACAAGTGGAAACATCCTCTCCACATCCACTCTATCCAAGTCATCCACTATTCTGTATGTTTCAATGAGGTCCCCCCTCTTCTTCTAAACTCCAGTGAGTACAGACCCAGTGCCGAAAAACGCTCATCATAGGCTAACCTACTAATCCCTGGGATCATTCTTGTAAACCTCCTCTGGACCCTCTCCAGAGCCAGCACATCCTTCCTCAGATATGGTGCCCAAAATTGTCTGTACTTCCTTTTTTGAGTCTTAAGCATTGATGCGTAGATGCTGCAGAAGTGCGATCTTTATTTCTCTTTCTGACACTTTTACCCTCATTACGTTCATTCTCAAGATCGTAGGTTCTGTCAGCTGGAAAATAGTCCTGACATACATTGCGAATTTCTTAGCCAGGACACCTGGAGTATTGTGCGCAGTTTTGGTCCCCTAATTTGGGGAAGGACATTCTTGCTATTGAGGGACTGCAGCATAGGTTCACATGGTTAATTCCCGGGATGGCGGAACTGTCATATGCTGAGAGAATGGAGCGGCTTGGCTTGTATACTCTGGAATTTAGAAGGTTAAGAGGGGATCTTATTGAAACATGTAAGATTATTAAGGGTACACAAAAGGCTGGAGAAACTCAGCGGGTGCAGAAGCATCTAAGGAGCGAAGGAGATAGGCGACGTTTCGGGTCGAGACCTTTCTTCAGACCCTTAAGGATGTTTTTGTCCTCCAGCAACCACCTTAATAAGATTATTAAGGGTTTGGACACGCTAGAGGCAGGAAACATGTTCTTGATGTTGGGGGAGTCCAGAACCAGGGGCCACAGTTTAAGAATAAAGGGTAAGCGATTTAGAACGGACATGAGGAAACACTTTTTCACACAGAGAGTTGTGAGTCTGTGGAATTCGCTGCCTCAGAGGGCAGTGGAGGCTGGTTCTCTGGATACTTTCAAGAGAGAGCAAGATAGGGCTCTTAAAGATAGCGGAGTCAAGGGATATGGGGAGAAGGCTGGAACGGGGTAGTGATTGGGGATGATCAGCCATGATCACATTGAATGGCAGTGCTGGTTCGAAGGGCCGAATGGCCCACCTCTGCACCTATTGTCTATTGTCTATTGACAGTAAAAGCGTAACAGAAACAAATCCTTAAGACCCAATGAACAGAGATAGAAATTACACTCTGTTGACAATTAAACTGTGAAATTTAGCTCTAATTCAGCAAGGGTCCTTTATTATATTCTGAAACAGAGTTCGCAAGGTTTTTATTTTTTTTAATTCATTTTTGAGATTCTGACAATTTATTGTGAGGTTATTTTTTGGTGTGGAGAAGATGAATTATCTCCAAAAGTCACCTCACGAGAAACCGTTCTCCCGTCAAATTTCTCCATCAGATCACTGAAGTCTTCTTTTCAGATGGTTTAAATTATCAGAGGTGATTGAGAAGAAAATAATTCAATTAATGTCGGATTAGTGTGAATGGGTGGTTGATGGTCGGTGCGGACTTGTTGTGCTTAGTTTCATGCTGCAAAACTCTATGAGACCTCAGACCTGTTGCCATCCTTGTAGATCTTCCCTTTCTCTGGTAGTCCTTTGCATTTTGCTAAAGTATGGAGACTTATGCCCCTGTCCCACGTAGGAAACCTGAATGGAAACCTCTGGAGACTTTGCGCCCCACCCAAGGTTTCCGTGCGATTCCCGGAGGTTTTTGTTCTCCGGCAACCACCTTCAACTAGCACCGCAACCGGCTTCGACTAAAAAATTACCGATTTTTAAAACGGAAACCACTTTCGACCATTAGGGAGACTGACAAAAACCTCCGGGAACCGCACGGAAACCTTGGGTGGGGCGCAAAGTCTCCAGAGGTTTTACGTTCAGGTTTCCTAAGTGGGACAGGGGCATAACTGATGCATTGTGTACTTTACATTGTCTTCCTTTGCCAGTATTTGAGATTCTTCTTTCGTGTCCATCTTCAATGTTTCAAATATTGACGTCGCTGAATCGTCCATCCTGAAAAGTACGCAAGTTTCCGTCGACAATCAGTGGGAGCCATCACTTGTTGCAGTAGATGATGGTGGTAGCAGAATTAGCTCAAGATACTCCAGTTTCCAGCCCCGCGATGTGGACGCTTCTGCTATGAGGCCAATATTTGATATAATTTGAAAGTAACCTTTTTGCCTCTGTATTCAACATGCCTAGAGATAAATTCCACGGTTTTGTTTGCATTTATAAAAGCCTTTATAAAAAGTACTTTAAAAGAGTACCTGGAACGTGGTGCCAGGGGTTGCACGGGAGGCCGATACAATAGTGATGCTTAGGATACTTTTTAATGTATACGTGGATCTCCAAGGACCAGAGGGATATGGATAATGTGCAGGCAGATAGTTTAGATTAATCTAACATGTCCAGCACAGATATTATGGGCTGAAGATAATGTTCCTTTAGTTTAGATTAGAGATACTGCGCAGAAACAGACACTTCGGCCCACCGAGTTTGCACCGACCAGCGATCCCCGCACGCTTACACAGACTAGGGATAATTTAGGATTATAATAAGCCAATTAGCCTACAAACCTGTACATCTTCAGAGTGTGTGAGGAAACCGGAGCTTCCGGAGATCTTGGGGGAAAACCCATGGGGAGAATGTATAAACTCCGTACAGACAGCACCCATAGTCAGGATCAAACCTGGGTCTCTGCCGCTGTAAGGCAGCAGCTCTACCGTTGCGCCACCGTGCCGTTTTGTATCCTGTGCTGCATTGTCCTGTGTTCTATGTTTTTTGGTGACCTATTACTGCTGTTACTAATTTATTCATGTTGTTTTCCTTTCGTTATTTGATTGCATTGCATTTCTTATTTTCAAAGTCGCATTTAGTATTTCTATTTTTTCCTGCCAAAGTACATCAGTTGTGGTTTACTTCACGTTTAACTGCTAGTCTGCAAACATTTCAATATCTTTTACAATGCATTTTTCATTCAAATTTTCACCACAATTTACAGGCCTCATTGCTCCAGAATCTGAAGGCAATTTATTTACATCAAAGCTTCCCCACAAAGTGCTTTCTCTCCGACGCCGGAGTGCTAGTAGAAGGTCCGTTTGGTTGGTAGCGAGGCTGGGAGAACGATCAAAGGGCACACAGAATGGGATAAACTGCTAGAAGATGAAAGAGTGGAATTATCACGGAGTGCTACTCGTTCAGGAACCTACTGTAAATGTGTACATTTAATATGATTCAGGAAAGGCATTTTCACTGAAGTAGGTCAATTCACCAACCAACCCCAGAGCAGAGCCAGGGACTATTTTACCAGTGGATGTCAGATCTGAAGATTTCACATTGGTAGATGTGGTAGATGTACAGGAGCCTGAAATCTGCAACATTCAGGTTCAGGAATAGCTACTTCCCCACAGCCATCAGGCTATTAATCAAGTCAAGTCACATTTATTTATATAGCACATTTAAAAAATAACTCTCGTTGACCAAAGTGCTTTACATTTGTTATAAGAGTAGTATACACAAGCAGCTACATACATATATACAAATAGCCCTTGCTCAGAGGATGTCAGGAAAGGCTTGGGAAAACAGATACGTTTTTAGTCTAGACTTAAAGGAGTCGATGGAGGGGGCAGTTCTAATGGGGAGGGGGATGCTGTTCCACAGTCTAGGAGCTGCGACCGCAAAGGTGCGGTCGCCCCTGAGCTTATGCCTAGACCGCGGGACATTCAGCAACCCCAAGTCGGCCGATCTGAGGGACCTGGAGGTGGTGTAGTGGGTGAGAAGACTTTTAATGTAGGTGGGGGCAAGCCCATTGAGGGCTTTGGAGACAAAGAGGAGGGTCTTGAAATGTATTCGGAACCGCACAGGGAGCCAGTGGAGAGAGGCCAGGATCGGGGTGATGTGGTCCCTTTTTCGGGTGCCCGTCAGGAGTCTCGCTGCGGCGTTTTGGACCAGTTGCAGGCGGGACAGGGAAGATTGGCTGATGCCAGTGTAAAGGGAGTTGCAGTAATCTAGGTGGGAGGAGATAAATGTATGGATGATCTTTTCGAGGTCACCAAACTGGAGGAATTGTTTTATTTTAGCTAACGTCCGAAGCTGAAAGAAGCTAGCTTTTACCACAGCATTGACTTGTTTGTCAAACTTCAGTGCTGAGTCAAATATCACGCCAAGGTTTTTAACGTGAGGTTTGAGTAGTGGGGTAAGGCTTCCAAGGCTGCCTGCTATCATTTTGATTGAGTCCGTGGGGCCGAGAAGGATGGCCTCAGACTTACTCTCGTTTAGTTGGAGGAAGTTCTGGGCCATCCAGCACTTTATATCCTCGAGGCAGCGGGTAAGGTTAAGCAGATTTGATCGGTTGTTGGGCTTCAGGGGGAGATACAGTTGTGTATCGTCTGCGTAGCAATGGAAGGAAATGCCGTGCCTTTCAATGGCTTGGCCTAAGGGGAGCATATACAGGGAGAAGAGAATGGGGCCAAGGATGGAACCTTGTGGAACCCCACAGCAGAGACTAGCTGGGGAGGAGAAAGAGTTGCCTATGTTTGTAGAGAAACTCCTACCTTTGAGGTAGGAGATGAACCAGCTCAGGGCAGTGCCATCAATTCCAACCCCGTACTGGAGACGGTCAATTAGGATGGTGACGGTATTAAACTCAACTGAAACAAAACTCTGATCATTAATAGCTCATTGCACTTTATGTTTATTTATGTGTGTGTATATATATATTCATTGGTATATGGTCACACTGACCTGTTCTGTATTTATTTATGCCTACTATATTCTGTTGTGCTGAAGCAAAACAAGAATGACATTGTCCTATCTGGGACACATGACAATGAACTCTCTTGAATCTTGAAAGAGTATGATGTGGGACTGGTGCTTTGAAAAGTGTCTGAAGATAGTGAAGTACTTGATTGGTGATTGCCTTTATGATCTTAATTACTGAGCTTCCACAACACTATCTGACCTCCACAGCCGTCTCAGCCGGTGGCCTTCTAAACGTGTGCCTGGGAACACACGTTTCGGGAAGTGGGGATGAAGCTGCTCCTGGAAGCTTGTGGAGATGGGACATCACTTGTCCATTTTGTCCGCTGTGCTCAGGCAGTGAGTGCAGCCTTAGAAAACTCTGAAGATGTCTATTCTCCCTTGTAGTATCTGAACAACTTGCCGGCTCCTACTTTGACCACAGAAGTAGAGCAGAATGGCTCTGAAGTAGACCAAAGCCAGCCACTCACAAACTTGGGCCAGCCTCTGGGGTAATAGGCCAGTTAACTTACCAGTTAGTGCAGGATACACTGTTTATCTCCGCACTCCCACCCCCACCCTGCCCCATCCCCACCCTCACCCCCTGCCCCTTTCACCTATATCTCCCCCCTGACTTTACATTTCACTTCGCTTCCTCTAAGGAAACAAAACAGCATCACAATCTTTAAGCTGATATTCTGATTAACAAACATTGAGGAGCCTTTAGCACCACTGACATAGATAGGGAAGGCAGAGCAATGAATAGTATCTTAAGTCCGAAGAAGGCTCGACCCGAAACGTCACCTATTCCTTCGATCCAGAGATGCTGCCTGTCCAGCTGAGTTACTCCAGCATTTTGTCTACCTTAAGTAATCACCCAGTTATAATCTGCCAGTTCTGGACTTTATTAGAGGTGATCTTTAAAAAAGGACTGAATGCATGCATCATTTATTTGAAAAAGCACAGAGAACTACAAATAAAGTTTAAAGCTATGGTGCGATTAATTTGTGCAAATGTTCACGTGTTGGTGCTAACGAATCTTGACAACCCATTTAAAAGGTAATCTTGCTAAAAATTTCCATTTCCATAATCCAGCTAGAACTGCAAAATGCACGTTCACAAACTAAGGGTATGAACACTGAAAGACACAAAGTGCGAGAGTAACTCATCAGGTCAGGCAGCACCTCTGGAGAACATAGATGGGTGATAAGGTCCCACATTGGAGAATAGTGGGCAAAATTAGAGCACATGGTACTGGGGGTAGGGTACATACATGGATAGAAAATTAGTTGGCAGACTGGAAACAAAGAGTAGGGATTAACGGGTCCCTTTCAGAATGGCAGGCAGTGACTAGTGGGATACCGCAAGGCTCGGTGCTGGGACCGCAGCTATTTACAATATACATTCATGATTTAGATGAAGGGATTAAAAGTAACATTATCAAATTTGTAGATGACACAAAGCTGGGTGGCAGTGTGAACTGTGAGGAGGATGCTATGAGGATGCAGGGTGAATTGGACAGGTTGGGTGAGTGGGCAGATGCCTGGCAGATGCAGTTTAATGTGGATAAATGTGAGGTTATCCACTTTGGTGGCAAAAACAGGAAGGCAGATTATTATATGAATGGTGTCAAGTTAGGAAAAGGGGAAGTACAATGAGATCTGGGTGTCCTTGAGATCAGTGCCTGGGTGTCCAGGCACTGATCTCAAGCATGCAGGTGCAGCAGGCAGTGAAGAAAGCTGGTGGCATGTTGGCCTTCATAAGAAGAGGAGTTGAGTATAGGAGCAAAGAGGTCCTTCTGTAGTTGTACAGGGCCCTGGTGAGAACACACCTGGAGTATTGTGTGCAGTTTTGGTCTCTAAATTTGTGGAAGGACATTCTTGCTATTGAGGGAGTGCAGCATAGTTTCACGAGATTAATTCCCGGGATGGTGGGACTGTCATATGTTGAAAGATTGGAGCAGCTGGGCTTGTATACACTGGAATTTAGAAGGATGAGAGGGGATATTATTGAAACATATAAGATTATTAAGGGATTGGACACAATAGAGGCAGGAAACATGTTCCCGATGTTGGGGGAGTCCAGAACTAGGGGCCACAGTTTAAGAATAAGGGGTTGGCCAGTTAGAACGGAGATGAGGAAAAACGTTTTCACCTAGAGAGTTGTGAGTCTGTAGAATTCTCTGCCTCAGAAGGCATTGGAGGCCAATTCCCTGGATGCTTTCAAGAGAGAGTTAGATAGAGCTCTGAAAGGTAGCGAAGTTGAGGGATATGGGGAGAAGGCAGGAACGGGGTACTGATTGTGAATGATCAGCCATGATCACAGTGAATGGCGGTGCTGGCTCTAAGGGCCGAATGGCCAATGCCTGCACCTATTGTCTATTGCCTAATGTCTATAGACATTATGGTTACAATAGATAGATAGGAGATAGATAGATTCCTCCAGTTTGATGACCTGGAAAAGATCATCCATACATTTACCTCCTCCCACCAAGATTACTGCAACTCCCTTTATACTGGCATCAGCCAATCTTCCCTGTCCCGCCTGCAACTGGTCCAAAACGCCGCAGCGAGACTCCTGACGGACACCCGAAAAAGGGACCACATCACCGCGATCCTGGCCTCTCTCCACTGGCTCCCTGTGCGGTTCCGAATAAATTTCAAGACCCTCCTCTTTGTCTACAAAGCCCTCAATACATTGCACCCACCTACATTAAAAATCTTCTCACCCACTACACCACCTCCAGGTCCCTCAGATCAGCCGACTTGGGGTTGCTGAATATCCCGCGGTCTAGGCATAAGCTCAGGGGTGACCGCGCCTTTGCGGTCGCAGCTCCTAGACTGTGGAACAGCATCCCCCTCCCCATTAGAACTGCCCCCTCCATCGACTCCTTTAAGTCTAGTCTAAAAACGTATCTGTTCTCCCAAGCCTTTCCTGACATCCTCTGAGTGAGGGCTATTTGTATATATGTATGTAGCTGCTTGTGTATACTACTCTTATGATAGATAGATAGATAGATAGATAGATAGATAGATAGATAGATAGATAGATAGATAGATAGATAGATAGATAGATAGATAGATAGATAGATAGATAGATAGATAGATAGATAGATAGATAGATAGATAGATAGATAGATAGATAGATAGATAGATAGATAGATAGATAGACGGACAGAGGGACAGAGGGACAGAAAGAGAAAAACAGAAAGACAGACAGAGAGACAGAGAGACAGAGAGACAGAGAGACAGAGAGACAGAGAGACAGAGAGACAGAGAGACAGAGAGACAGAGAGACAGAGAGACAGAGAGAAATAAAGACAGAGAGAAATAAAGACAGACAGACAGACAGACAGACAGACAGACAGACAGGCAGACAGGCAGGCAGACAGGCAGGCAGACAGGCAGGCAGGCAGACAGGCAGGCAGGCAGACAGGCAGGCAGACAGACAGACAGACAGACAGACAGACAGACAACCCTTCTTCAGACTGATTGTAGGAAGGTGGCGAAAGAAAGCTGGGAGAGGAGGAGCAGGTCAAAGTTTGGCGGTGAATTCGTCGATATAGGTGAAGCCCATTTTTTGATGGTTGGACAGAAGGTCATTGGTTGGACAGAAATGAAAAGACAGAAGATGTGAGACAAAAGGATTGAGGAGCTGCAAATTGTGAAACTAGAGGAAAGAATGTAGGTGGAAGGGGAGGGGGGTTAGACATAGGAGTGAGTGCTGGTGGGGCACAGGGCTGAGGGGGGAGGGGTTGAAGTGAGGGGTGAGGGGATGAAGTGGGGGGGGGATGAAGTGGGGGATATAAGGAGGAAAAGGGATGGGGGAGAGTTTAGTTGACCATTGAATTATCCAATTTTCAATAATACCCTTTCTTCACCCCCCCCCCCCCCCGCCACAATATCCCCATTGTCCCAGCCCAGTCACTCTGATCCTTTCCCCTCCTTTGTACACTCATCACCCATCCCCGATTCACTAATTTTCTTTTTATCTCCCCTCTTTCCCCTCCCCCACCACCCAGTCTCCTTTCATCTCTCTCTCTCTCTCTCTCTCTCTTGCGTATGCCGTGCACAGCCTAAAGCTGTAGGACAATGTGTTCTAATTGATCTTATTTGATTGTGCACGCCAGGTTGATTGCATTCGTTGAAACAAGGCGGACCACGTGATAGTTGCAATCTTCCACCCCATCTCCTTTCGACTGTATCCCTCCCTCTGTCCTTACATTTCACTCCTCCTCCTCCTCCTCTCCTTATCTGGCACTCTTTTATCCCATTTTCATCTCTAAACTTTGTCACTTCTACACCCATTTGCCAATCACCCCTCCTCACCCGCCTCCGCCTTTCACTTGCCAGGCTCTGCCCGCAACCCCATCTTTATTTCCAGTTTTCTCTCTCTTGCTACAATCAACCTGAAGAAAGGTGCAGGCCCAAGATATCACCTCCCCATTCCATGCACAGATGCTGCCTGACGTGTTGAGTAGCTACTTCCCCACAGCCATCAGGCTATTAAACCTGGCTCGGACAAACTCTGATCATTAATAACCCATTATCTGTTATTTGCAATTTATTAGTTTATTTATTTATGTGTGTATATATTTATATTATGGTATGTGGACACACTGATCTGTTTTGTAGCAAATGCCTACTATGTTCTTTGTGCTGAAGCAAAGCAAGAATTTCATTGTCCTATCAGGGACACATGACGATAAACTCACTTGAACTTGAGAATTCCACAGATTCACAACCCTCTGACTAAAAAAATTCCTCCTCGCTTTCTTTCTAAAAGAATGCCCTTTAATTCTGATGCAATGACCTCTGGTCCTGGACTCTCCCACCAGTGGAAACATCCTCTCCACATCCACTCAATCTATGTCTTTCATAATTCTGTAAGTTTCAATGAGGACCCCCCCCCCCCCAACCCTGAAATCAGTCTTGAAGAAAGGTGGCGACCCAAGAGGTCACCTGTCCATTCCATTCTGATGTTTTGACTTCCTCCAGCATTTTGAGTTTAGTTGAATGCAATTGAATTATCTGAGCTTCTAGTCTGGAATGGTGAGACGTGGAGGCTGCATACAGGCTGCTGAATATTGCAGATTTATCTAATCACGTCTTGTTCCAGTTTATTAAAGGAGATGATATGAAGCCCATTGTATTCTCATAACTGTATGAGCTCTAACTCTGATGTCATTCCTAAATGAAATTTAAATATTAATATTCTCAGCAATGCATCTCTTTCTTCTATTTACTGATTACAATTTGCATTATTTTATTCCATTCCATCTTTACCCATTTTAGCTGTATTCCATTATTCTACATACTAATCTCCAGTTTATTTATATCTAAAGTGACTTATGTTGTGGCATTACTTGAAACTCTGTGTATCTGCATGAAATATCACAGAAGGTTAGTTGGATATGAAAAATGTTTTGATTTGAATCTAAATTCTTTACATAACATGCATGCCATTTTTTGATACTCAATTATGTTGCAGCACCAGAGAAGATTTAATTTTGTTTCATCAGTCAGTTCATTTTAGAGTTGTCTTTGTTTCTATTTGCCCCAACAAAGTTCAAGTTTCATATTCCAAAGTAAACCTCTAATCACTTGTTTTGAAGAGAAGTAACAAGAATAGGTAGTTAATGTGTCTGCTGTGAAATACTGTTTGCACTATTTTGGATAATTTTTGTAATTAAACGCCGAGTTGCCTCATTATAGCAATAAGGGGTGAATTATTCATCTTTAAAATCACATGGTGGTGCCTTAATACCTGCTGCTTCTGACTAATCCTCAAACTTATTTGAAAGTTATTAATGTCGACCCATGCTGTGGAACTTCGTGCTGTGGAAGTCTTATAAATTAATTTGATATCATCTATTTCTTTGAGTGGTGTTATCATTCATTCTCCAAAGGAAATTTATAATTTTGTGCTGTTGCAGATTGAGATTCAAGCTCTTGAACTTCTAGCTGTTATTAAGCTGAGTGATATACAACTGCTCCTCGACCTATACTCCGATAAACCCATCGTAAATCGAAAATATCATCAGTCGAAAACGTATCTAATACAATTTGATCACGTGACCTGTAGTGAGCTGCGGCTCGCTACAGTTGCCGAGAGTTTGCACTATCGTAAAATTGAAATATCGTAAATCGGGCAGCATCTGTAGTGTGGAAACAGGCCCTTCAGCCCACCGAGTCCACGCTGTCCAACACTCTATCCTAAACAGGAGGGACAATATTACAGAGCACAGTTAATCAATAAACCTTCATGTCTTTGGAATGTGGTGGGAAACTGGAGCCCCTGGAGAAAGCAACGTGGTCCCAGGGAGAATGTACAATCTCCATACAGATGGCACTCATAGTCAGGATCGAACCCAGGTCTCTGACACTGTGAAGCAGCAACTCTAACGCTGCACCACTGTGCCACAGTGTTTTGTGGAGAATGGAAAAGTATTTGGAGCGATGTGATGATGAAGAAGTAAAGTAGATGAGGTGCAAGTAAGCTGCTAATTTGCTGCCATCAGTTCCTTCATCCTGTGACAAACATAGAACATGAAACAGTATCCCACAGGATTAGGCCCTTTGGCCCCATTATTGTGTTTTGCAGTTCAGATCGGCCCATTCCAGGAAGGATGTGGAGTCTTTGGAGAAGGTGCACCAGGGGTTTACCAGAATGCTGCCTGAATCAGAATGTGTTGCCTACAACTGGGGTTTGGACAAACTGGGACTGTTTTCTCTGGAACGTTGGAGGGTGAGAGGTGATGTGATAGAATTACGAGAGGAATAGATATGGTAAACGGTCAGAACCTTTTTCCCATGGTGAAAATGTCAAGGACTAGAGGCCATAGCTTTTAAGTAGCAATGTTACAAAATTTTGAGATTTTTAAAATCAAGACTGCAATTTATCTCACCAGATAAAGCATAAAAAGAAGTTTAATTTGACACCTAATTCACTTTCATATCTTCAGTATTAAAAAAAGTTATGGCCATTTTGATACTCTGAAATTACCAACTTGCTTCCTATTGCTTTTCTATTGACTTAACACAAAAGTTGTGATCGAGGACAGTCAAAAGCCCATAATTTTCTTAAAAATAAGGGAACTGAACAAAATTTTCAGTTATTATAGATTGAAGTATTCTGAAACAAATATGAAACAATCTTACTTGGATGACCTGAAATTAAAGCATACAATTAGTTAGTTACCCAATTTTAGCTAATTACAAAATTCAATTGCTTCAAAAAACCTTTCACCCCACCAGCCAGCGTCCTCACCTTTCACCCCACCAGCCAGCGTCCTCACCTTTCACCCCACCAGCCAGCGTCCTCACCTTTCACCCCACCAGCCAGCCTCCTCACCTTTCATCCCACCAGCCGGCACATACCACAGATAGTCCTCCGCCAGTTTCGCCACCTCCAGCGTGACCCCTCCACTCGCCACATCTTCCCATCTCCCCCCCTGTCTGCCTTCCGCAAAGACCACTCCCTCCGCAACTCCCTTGTCAATTCTTCCCTTCCCTCCCGCTCCACTCCTTCCCCGGGCACTTTCCCTTGCAACCGCAAGAGATGCTACACTTGTCCCTTCACCTTCCCCCATCCACTCCTTTCAGGGACCCAAGCAGTCCTTCCAAGTCCGACAGAGGTTCACCTGCTCCTCCTCCAACCTCATCTACTGCATCCGTTGCTCCAGATGCCAGCTGATCTACATCGGTGAGACCAAGCGGAGGCTGGGCGATCGTTTCGCCGAACACCTCCGCTCGGTCCGCAATAACCAACCCGACCTCCTGGTGGCTCAGCACTTCAACTCCCCCTCTCATTCCGTATCCGACCTCTCGGTCCTGGGCCTCCTCCACGGCCAGAGTGAGCAACACCGCAAGTTGGAGGAACAGCACCTCATATTCCGCTTGGGGAGTCTGCATCCTCTGGGCTTAAACATTGAATTTTCTCAATTCTGTTAACCCAGACTGCCTCCTCCCCCTCCCCACCTCTCCCTCAGCCCTTGGGCCCTGACATTCCTTCTCCATCTCTCCCCCCCCCCCCCCACCCAAGTCTCACTAGCTTCTCATTTTCACACTACAAACAGCTTACAATGGCCTGTTTCCTTTATCATCAATACTTTTTTGCATATCTTTCACTCATTGTCCTTTATCTCTCCACATCACTGTCTATATCTCTCGTTTCCCTGATCCCTGACCAGTCTGAAGAAGGGTCTCGACCCGAAACGTCGCCTATCTCCTTCGCTCTTTAGATGCTGCTGCACCCGCTGAGTTTCTCCAGCTTTTTGTGTAGCCTACAAAATTCAATTACTAGATCTAAACATCTATCCATTTCTTAAGAAATAATTTTTAAAAAATGTAAAGCCTAAGTGTCCAATTAACATTCACACAATAATTCACAATAAAACATGATTTTTAAATCTAATTGTCATTAATTTATAGGCCAAATTGAAGGAATTCAGTGTTTAATGCCCATAAATTAATGGGCATTTTAAACAGCTTGCGAGTGGGATTTTCTGGAACGCGATGGATTGGAACGTTGCAGTTGCGGTGAATTTAAACCCCCTATCAGCAGGAAAAATTTTGCCGGTTTGTGTGGGGGCTAAATCACCGTTTCGCAACATGAAATATTGATTAAGGTCATCTAAACAAGCAAGTTTACATGTAAAAATAAACAGCTTTCACTTACCTGTCCCCTACGTAAAGTCCATCCCCGTTGTTGGTGTTCACAGCATTAGGAGCTCATTTTTATTTTACTCCAGCGATGAAATAGTCGGGCTATTTATTTTAAAAAATTAACCCACCGGCAGTCGGAACGAATCTCTGGAAATAGATCGCACTCCGAAAAAAGAAAGCTCCGGATGGCAAGGGAAAAAACGCCTTTTAACTCCGCCCACCGCCCCCCCCCCCTTAAAGGCGCCAAAGTCGCGCACACGGCCAGTGACAGAACTGCAGCACCGCTGAAGGTAAGTTTTGTAACATACCTACTTTGAGGTGAAAGGGGCAAAGTTTAAAGGAGATGTGCGGAGGCAGGTTTTTTATACAGGGTATGGTGGGTGCCTGGAATGCACTACCAGGGGGTTTCAGTTTAAGTTTATTGTCACATGTACCGAGTTACAGTGAAAAGCTTTTGTTGCATGTTAACCAGTCATTGGAAAGACAATACACAATCACAATCGATCCTGCAGATGGAAGCAGTTATGATGGTGGCATTTAAGATGGGCGCATGGATATGCAGGGAATGAAGGGATATGCGGTCAGAGGAGATTCTTTAATGTGGCATTATGTTCAGCACGGACATTGTGGGCTGAAAGGCCTGTTCCTGTAAAGTATTGCTCTGTGATCTTGTGAATATGCACGGATCGTGGTGCTTTGGGAAATGGCAGGTGTCTGTGAAAGACTGGGCTTCCCTGGTGGTGACATCCTAGGGGGGAGGCCTAGTTCTTGGCAATCATAAGACCCATCTGCCGCCACCGAGTCTGGACCTCTGAGGACGTTCCAAGAAGTTTCTGCCCATGTGACCCACCTGTTGCCACCGGGTCTCCGCTCCTGAAGATGCTTCTACTGTGGTTCTGTGCACTGAATCTGTGATTGGACAGAGGGGTTGCCTCTCATTCACGTGACCCACCTGTCACCACTAAGTCTGGACCCCTGAAGAGATTTCTGTTTTGTTTCAATATACTGACGCTTGTTCTGTATCTACGATTGGGCAAAGGAGTTGCCACCCATTGTATCTTCCCGTTGGTATTTGTCATTGATTTGTAGGGGTTGCCTCCCCCTGTACTTTCGCGCTGTTAGGCTCCTGCCACTGTATAGGGGTATAAAAGGATGATCATTTTGTTGGGGTGGGTTGGTTGTCTATCTTCTGTTCTGTTTGCACGAGGCTGCTGAGGACTTGAGTGAGTGGATCCGAGGCCGGCCCGCAGTGGATACGAATAAAGAAGGGTTTGGACTCCAGCGTTCGATTCAGTGTTTCACTGACCCAGACTAGGGAGGGTAGAAGATCCGGAATCAACAGTCTATGGTGTAATGATTAAAGTTGTCACAGAGCAGTTGCATTGTTTTCAAATTTGACCTCAAGTGTCTACCAGTTTTTGGATTAAAGCTGGAAACACAACATTCAACGGGTCAGGCAGCATCTCAGGAAAATGAAGCAGACTTCACGGTTCAGGTTAAAGATCTCTCAACAGTTTTCAAATGAGTTACCGGGGTGGGAGATTGCAACCTTCACGTGGTCCGCCCTGTTTCGACGAATGCAATCAACCCGGCGTGCACAATCAAATAAGATCAAATAGAACAAGTTGTCCTACAACTTTAGGCTGCGCACGCCATACGCAATGAGAAGAAATGAGTGACTGATCCAGAGAAAATTGGAAGAGCCAAGGTTTTCAAACATGGCTGCAAGGAAAATTCGCAGAGCATGGAATACCATCAAATGACTGTAAAATGAATGAAGAAAGATAACATACTGGGAAAATGACCACACAGATGACCACACTAGTCGCCAGACCCTTCTGGTTCAAACACGCTCTGCAGTGTGTATTGGTAAGATAGTGGTGGAAGCTTCATCCTAAAGGGCCTGTCCTACCAGCATCCGAATCCATGCGATGAGCGCGATCAAACTAGAAGCGGGGACCGCGCGGAGGTCGGGTGATCCCCTGTACAGGGCCGTTCCCACCAGCATGCGCCTGCATGCGGCAAGCGCGGCCAAACCGGCAGCGAGGGCCGCGCGGAGGTCAGGTGAGTGGCGTAACGCGGCGCAAAGTGAGGCGAACTTGGAGCGAAGTCTAAGGTAAGTTCGCCAGGACAGAGAGGGGCACACAGAGAGGGGCACAGAGGCACACACACACACACACAGGGCCACGGAGCCACACACATAGAGGGTCACGGAGGCACCTACAGATAGGTTCACAGAGGCACGACGTCGAGGCGGTGTGTAATGCGTCGAGGCGACTGCGAGCCGACAAGCCGTTGCCGCGCTGAATTATTTAACATAGTCAGTTTTTCGGAGCCCCGCGTGATGTCGGGACGAACTCCGCACGGCTCCGGCGATCGAAGTGGGACCGGCCCCAGGACGCCGGACGGCTCAAGCGACCACGTTAGGTCGCACTCATCGCATGGAGTTGCATGCTGGTGGGACAGGCCCTTAAGGAGTCAGGCTTTGGAATGCAGAGTGAAGGTCTTCTCCTGCTCTTATTGGATTGCTCTGTTGTGTGTCACATTTCTCTGCAGGCAGACGGGAATTAGGTTAATATTTTCCTTGGGCAAGGACATGGAGCACGATCGAGCTGGTTCCCATTATGTGTGTGACGGCCAACAGAAGCAGCAAGAGTAGCCAAGAGGAAGATTATAGTTGTTAACACATTAGCTGCTTTTGAAGTTGAGTTAAAGTGAAGCAAAATCTGAAGCCTCATGGAAATCAAAGAGGGAAGAAGCAATCTGTCTGGGTAATAATAAAAGCTCTACTGCAAGTACGATGCTGAAAGTGGGCTCTCACCCTAAAGGGCCTGTCCCACCAGCATGCAACTCTATGCGATGAGCGCGACCTAACGTGGTCGCTTGAGCCGTCTGGCGTCGCGGGGCCGGTCCCACTTCGATCGCCGGAGCCGTGCGGAATTGTGCGGAGTTCGTCCCAACATCGCGCGGGGCTCCGAAAAACTGACTATGTTCAAAAAATCCGCGCGGCAACGGCTTGTCGGCTCGCAGTCGCCTCGACGCATTACACACCGTCTCGACGTCGTGCCTCCGTGACCCTCTCTGTAGGTGCCTCCATGACTCTCTATGTGTGTGGCTCTGTGGCCCTCTCTGTGTGTGCCTCTGTGCCCCTCTCTGTGTGCCCCTCTCTGCCCTGGCGAACTTACCTTAAGACTTCGCTCCAAGTTCGCCTCACTTTGCGCCGCGTTGCGCCACTCACCTGACCTCCGCGCGGCCCTCGCTGCCGGTTTGGTCATACTTGCCGCATGCAGGCGCATGCTGGTGGGAATGGCCCTGTACAGGGATCACCCGACCTCCGCGCGGCCCCCGCTTCTAGTTTGATCGGGCTCATCGCAAGGAGTCGGATGCTGGTAGTAGAGGCCCTTAACACTTCCAGTCTAGACAGACACAATGGAAACAGGCCATTCGGCCCACTGAGTCCATGCTCACCATTAATCACCCTTTCACACTAAGGTAGACACAAAATGCTGGAGTAACTCAGCGGGACAGGCAGCATCTCTGGAAAGAAGGAATTCCTACTCTCCAGAGTGCTGCCTGTCTCGCTGAGTTACTCCAGCATTTTGTGTCTACCTTTCATTTAAACCAGCATCTGCAGTTCTTTCCTGCATCCTTTCACACTAGTTTTACATTATCCCATCTTCACCTACTCCCTACACACTAGGAGCAATACACAGAGGCCAATTAACCTACAAGGAGACGAATCTTTGATCAGGATCGAACCCGGGTCTCTGGCGCTGTGAGGCAGCAGTACTGTTATTCAGTGTCTATGGATAGCACAGACAGGTGTTGCAAACATTCTTCCTTCTCCATGACCCACTGGATTGCCATGGTACCCATGAATTAGGCAGAATTGTTCTCCGGAATCATACTGATCCAAATATCATGAGCCTGAATGAGCTTTCCAATCACAACCTTCATCCTGCAGCCTCACAGTGTTCTCTGCCACACTCTGCAAACCTCCTGCCTTGTTCCCCACTAGACTGCACTCGTTGACACAACAGCAAGGCCACCTACCTCTCTATCATCTTTTTGTTAACACCTGGTGGCGCAGCGGTAAAGCTACTGCCTTACAGCACTGGAGACACGGGTTCGATCCTGACTACAGGTGCTGTCTGTACGGAGTTTGTATGTAGTCCTCGTGATGGCGTGGGTTTTCTCCGAGATCTTCGGTTTCCTCCCACACTCCAAAGACGTGCAGGTATAAGTGTAAATGGTCGTGTAAATGGTCCTTAGTTTGTGTAGGATAGTGTTAAGGGGCTGTCCCATTGTGGCGACCAAATCCGCTAGTTCTGATGAGTTTGCCCTCGACTCATACTCGCAGCATGGTCGACACGAGGTCCTAAGAGGTCTTTGTAACTCTCCTTCATGCTCGAGAGTAGTCCCCATGTACTCGAGGCCTCAGCTAGGTCGTGGTTTATTTTTCAACATGTTACAAACCTCGGCCTCAGCTCACACCCGTCCGCCTGGACCCCCGGCATCCGTTCCCGCTCCCGGCCTCCTCCCTCCCTTCTCTAATTCCCTTCTCTCCCTCCCTTCCCTTGTCTCCCTCCCTCCCTTCTCTCCTTCCCTCCCACACACACACACATAACGAACAGACGACTAACACACACATCACACACAGACAACTAACATACACACAACTAAGACACACACTCACAGACAACTAAGTTTAGATAGGGTAGATCTAAAATGGGTAGGATGGGGCTGAAGCCCAAAATGTAATGCCTGGACTGGTTTTTCGCTGATAGTTATTGGTTTTCCAGGATCTAGTTCTTTTTTTTTCATTTCACAGTTACTAAAACAAGTGGTATTGTAACTATGTACTTTTCAGAGGTGATCTACACATTTTGTTTGTTACTTGTAGGCTTACATGTATGCAATTTTATATTAAAATGTAGCTTAGATCTTTTTGGTCCATTAACTCGCAGGCACTTTTTAAGCGCACATTTTGATTACTTTCCATTACGCTGCGTTGGAAAGCCGCGCTTTTTATTTATTGCCAGTGCTAGTGTCAGGTTATCAGCTTAAAACACTATTATTCTGAAATGGAGGGCAAGGAAAATTACTGAAGTGTTGTTTAGAGACTACAGTGCGTTGTGACAGCATATGTAAGAAAAGCCTATGACAGTGTCAAAAATATTATACACCAGGCATGGCAGGATTACCAAAAGTTTATGTGAACTAAGTGCACACAGCGCATATCACAAGCACGAAGCTCAAAGACCCTTGCGGCTGCGGTCCAGGGCCCGCTTAAGGGCCCTGGAAGCTCTGGGGTTTTAGATGCTGTCTGGTGCATTCTGAGCCTTATTTTGGAGCATTTTTGCACCAAATTTATGACCAATATTTCAGAAATAATTTTGGTTGAGTGAAGAGTGATGAGCGGTTGGAATGGGATGATTGGGGTCATTGTGGCACACATTTTTTTAAATTAAGAAAAGAAAGCAGTTCCAATTGTTTGATATTATTCATTTGGAGGAGAAAATATAATAGCTCTAAGACCTACCTTAATTTTGCAATCCCACTAAATCACTAATCACCCTTTCCCTCTCTCCCCCTCCTCCTTCCCCCTCCCTCTTCCTCCACCTCTCTCTCCCTTCTCGTCTCTCTCTCCTGCTTCTTCCCTTCCCCTCTCGCTCTCCCCCTCCCCTCCCTCTCTCTCCCCCTCTGTCTCAACCCCCCCTTTCCCCCTCTCACATCCCCCCCACCCTCCCTCCCACGCAGCAAGGCTCCGACTACGAGCAGCAGACACCGCAACCCCCCCTCCCCCCCCCCCCCCCGGCCCGGAGAAACGGGCATTCCCGCAACGCAACATTCCACTACTTACCTGGAGTAAACATGAGGCATCGAGGTGATTGTGTGGAGTGCAAATGGAGATCTGGACCCGCCCGGGCCCACTGGGCACGCACGGAGAGACAGCGTTATTTTGCGTCGCTTCTGCGTCACCGGCTTCCCCCAACTGTGAAGGCGCGGATGGTCGCAATTTTTTCCCTCAAAACTTCCAGTGGGCTAGAACCAAAATTTCAGGTAATTTCTGTCAAAGTGGAAACACTGATAGCGCTATAATTTTTTTGGGGGGCGATTTTTTTTACACTTGGAAAAAAACACTTTGGCCGGAGGCCCCCTAGATTTTGAGGTCCTAGGCTGCCTTCAGCCTATGAAGCCTATAGGTAAATCCGGCCCTGCTGAGGCCCCCCTAGATCTCAAGGCCCTAAGCTTAAGCTTGTGAAGCTTATACGTAAATCCGGCCTTGCACTTACCCTTCCGTGCAAACAGCCTCCTTTAAACAACTTCTAAAAATTCCAGTCCAACACCATCAATATTGGATTTGTTCCAACTTAGGCAGCACAGTGACGCAGCGGTAGAGTTGTTACCTTACAGCGCTTGCAGCGCCAATGACCCGGGTTCGATCCCAACTACGGGTGCTGTCTGTACGGAGTTTGTACGTTCTCCCCGTGACCTGAGTGGGTTTTCTCTGAGATCTTTGGTTTCCTCCCACACTCCAAAGATGCACAGGTTTGTAGGTTTAGGCTTGGGTTTGTATACTTGGTATAAGTGTAAATAGTCCCGAGTGTGTGTGGGCTTGTATTAATGTGGGAATTGTTGGTTGGTGCTACTCCGGTCCTTTTCCATAACTATATAAAAACAATTCGAATGATGATCATTCATCCCAAAATCCTCCTCAGTGACACTGCAGGCTCCTGTCCTGCCTTATTTTATCATTTGTATTAATAGAAATGCTAATGATAGTGTGATTAGGAGAAATGTACTGTCACCACTATATCATCCTGAGTTTAATGATTTATTTGAGGGATATCGTTCTTCATTTGTTTCTTCCTATTCTGTGTGCAGTTTCTTGGTAATTGATGAGTACCTCTGCCAATGGCCCTTGGCAACCTTACCTGGGCTGCTATGGTTTATACAGGAAGCTGGATGGTATGCAACTTTGAATGGGGCAAGGGTCTGTTAACAAGACATAGCATAACTTGAGGAGAGCCCTAATTGAGTCTACAAGATTTGAGCAGTTGGATGGAATAAATTTCGAAAAGATGTAGCACCTGTGGGGAAGGTGAGGAGCGATAAATATAACAATAATGCTCATAAACGAAGATAGACACAAAATGATGGAGTAACTCAGCGGGACAGGCAGCATCTCTGGGTAGAAGGAATGGGTGACGTTTCGGGTCATGACCCTTCTTCAGACTGAGAGTCAGGTGAGAGGGAGACACAGAGATGTGGAAGGGTGGGGTGTGAAAACAAGACGTCAAAGGGGGCAAAGTTCAAGAGTTGTGGGAGAAGGTAGTCACCAAGTCCAAAATTGTTTAACCTCAAAACCACAATCTCCTTCCCTTAAATTCACTTTTTAGTAGAAGTGACTAGGCAGAGGTTGTGATTCAGGAGCCTGATTTCACTAAGGTCTGATCATAACTACAACTTGTCTGGAGCATATATTGAGCAGTGTTGTGCGGGTCATAGAAGTAATGGTGTAGGAATAAGGACCTAATATGTTACACAACCTTCAACTGGAGAAGCATGGTTGATCACACAGTTAAAGCATTTTCTTCCTCATTGATTCAACTCAGTGTCATAGAGGGAGTACAGAGAAGGTTCACCAGACTGATTCCTGGGATGGCAGGACATTCATATGAAGAAAGACTGGATAGACTCGGCTTGTACTCGCTATAATTTAGAAGATTGATGGGGGATCTTATAGAAACTTACAAAATTCTTAAGGGTTGGATTGGCTAGATGCAGGAAGATTGTTCCCGATGTTGGGGAGGTCCAGAACAAGGGTTCACAGTTTAAGGATAAGGGGGAAGTCTTTTAGGACTGAGATGAGAAGAGTGGTGAATCTGTGGAATTCTCTGCCACAGAAAGTAGTTGAGGCCAGTCCATTGGTTATATTTAAGAGGGAGTTAGATGTGGCCCTTGTGGCTAAAGGGGATCAGGGGGTATGGAGAGAAGGCAGGTACAGGATATTGAGTTGGATGATCAGCCATGATCATATTGAATGGCGGTGCAGGCTCGAAGGGCTGAATGGACTACTCCTGCACCTATTTTCTATGTTTCTATGTTAATAACTTCTCGGGAAACTTTGTCCATCTTGTACTGGGGGTGTGCGCAAGGGAGAGAGTGTGGGAGAGCGCCTACTGAATTTTCCCTTGAATGGATTAGTTCTTCCTGCAAGATTATAAGGGAGAAACCAGTCTTTGGTCACAAGCACTAAATGTAACACACGTTTCACTGGCCTCAACAGCATTCCCTTTCTTTGAAGTCAGTGGCACTGGATGTACAAAACCAAGTGCACCCAGCAGATGATAGCCTCTGAACTGTTCAATCCTAACCACCAAAGATCAATTACTGCCGCAGTTTCATCCAGTTCTGGGTTCCCCCACCAGTACAAATAGTGCTAAAAACCTAGCAATTGAAATACTTGAATCAGGTGGCACAGTGGCGTGACGGTAGAGCTACTGCCTTACAGCGCCAGAGACCCGGGTTCCACCCCGACTACCAGTGCTTGCCTGTATTGAGTTTGTACATTCTCCCCATGACCTGCGTGGGTTTTCTCCGAGATCTTTGGTTTCCTCCCACACTCCAAGAATGTGCAGGTTTGTAGGTTAATTGGCTTGTTATAAATATAAAATTATCCCTAGTGTTTGTAGGGAAGTGTTAATATGCGGGGATCGCTGGTCGATGCAGACTCAGTGGTCCGAAGGGCCTGGTTCCACGTTGTATCTCTAAACTAAACGTTTAAAATATTCACTTAATCACTTTTACTTAGCAGTTGCAAATTTAATTGCTCCCCTACAAATGATAGGAAGTATCTCTCATCCTCCTGCACTCCAAGGAACAAATTCCTAGCCTTCCCAACCTCTCCCCATAGATCAGGCCCTGAAATTCTGTCAACATCATTGTATATCTTCTCTGCGCACTCAAACACTGTCTGCGCGGAGTTTGTGCGTTCTCCTCGTGACCTCGTGGGTTTTCCCCGGGTGCTCCGGTTTCCTCTCACACTCCAAAGACGTACAGGTTTGTAGGTTAATTGGCTTTGTTAAAGATTGTAAATTGTCCCTCCTGTGTGTAGGATAGTGTTACTGTACGGGGATCACTGGTAAGCGAGGACCTAATGTGCCGAAGGCCCTGTTTCCGCAGCAGTGAAACAGAGGACAGCAATGGATTTTAGTCAGGTGAAATAAATCCTGAAAAGATGCACAGCTTGTGAATGGAATAGAGATGAACTTCAAAATTAAGAATAGCTGTGGTACCCTCAATATGGAAATAAGCTTTAAGTATAATGGAGACAATGATATTTAAGCTCTGTATATTGGGCATGTCCATAGTCTCCTGCATATTTATTAATAATTTACCTCACATGTTATTCAATGTGTTAATGATCAAACTTTTCAATGAGATAATGTGATTTTTTTTTAAAAGATAAATAAGTATAAAAATTCGATGGCTACTAGCCATTAATTTCACTTTCCTTCCCTTGGATTTTCCCAGTTTAGCTTCTCTGGAAGATTTACTATGATATTGATTTGGAAGTCGTTTTAATTTGTTTGCCCAATGCAATTCCTGCAAAAAAAAAAGCCATTCTAATATAAACTTTCTGCAGGAAGAGTTCTAGATATCGCCTTGTACTTGAAAATACGTAGTGAGACTAAAGCAACATTATACACAAGCAGTCAGATTATCTCCCTCGTGTCCTATGTGCAAGGATTAATGAGCCATCATTAGGCTGGTTGATTAGTGCTTAGATCTGAGTTCACATTCTATTTATATATAATAGTCCAGGCCTTTATTGTTTTACAATGTTCCCAATGTTCTTGGCAGCTTCACTGGTGGAGTTGTGGTGACATATGGGATGAAAATAGACTCTTTGGCCCACTGAGATAATGCCTATCATTATTGTCAAAAATGACAACACTGATCCAATTTTGTTTAGTTTAGTTTAGTTTAGTCTAGACACACAGTGCGGAAGCAGGCCCTTTGGCCCACCAGGTCCGTGCCGACCAATGATCCCCATACACCGTCCCTGTCTTGCATACCAATTTTACCAAAGCCTGCAAACCCGTACGTCTTTGAGTGTGTGAGGAAACTGCAACGCCCGGAAATACCCATGGGGAGAACGTACAAACTCCGTGCAGACAAGCACCCGTAGTCAGGATCGAACCCGGGTCTCTGACGCTGTAAGGCAGCAACTCTACCACCGCACCACCGTGCCGCCCTATTCTGCTCATCTTCCCCTGAATTCCATCACTCACTTATATCAGGGGAAATCTACAGCATCCAACTGCACATCTTTGCGATGTGGGTGGAAGCTGGAGTGCCCAGCGCCAATCTACACGGTCACAGGCAGAACATGTAAACTCTGCACAGACAGTTCCAACAGACAAAAGCTGAAACACTGGAGCTTAGAGGCAGCAGCCCTGCTGGCCCTGCCACTCGGCCTTACAAGTCCATCTTTGTGTCTAAAAATAACTAAGAATTGTAATGTTTTTTTCAGTCATTGTTATTCAGATATTTCAACCCTATTTCAGAATTCAAAAATCATTTTTAAGCATTTCACACTGCGAACTGAAATTGGAAATGTGCAGAGAAACCAAAGACGATGAAACCTTTCATTTACATTGAAATTGGGTCATTTGCTGTCCCAAATGCTCTTTCAATTTTTCAAATTATTCAAAGAACTGCATTGGTGAGTCAAAGTTTCTGAAGATGATTAATACAAACAATGATAAATTCTCAGCAGAGATTATATGAAGCAGAGGACACTTTAGCCTGTTGAAACCACGACTGCAATGGCTCCAAAATTAAACATTTGTTTAACTCCCCACTCAGAAAGCATTGCACTGTACAATGTTTTGAGCAAAATACAAAGTCCTGGAGGAACTCAATGGGTCTGGCAGAATCCATGGTGGGAATGGAAAGGCTTTGGCTCACCACCTTTCTTCACTCTACTATTCTTTACTTTGTTTCTCAATGCGGAAGGAATTGTATGATTAGACCGCCTGAAGTAATTGTTTAGACTAGAGGTGCAGTGCAGAAACAGGCCCTTCGGCCCACTGGGTCCATGCTGACCAGCGATCACCCCATCCACTAACACTGTCCCACACACACTCGGGACAACATACAAACTCTTTACCGAAGCCAATTATCCAACAAACCAGCACGTCTTTGGAATGTGGGAAGAAGCTGGAGCACTTAGAGAAAACCCACATGGTCGCAGGGAGAACATACAAACTCCATACAGACAGCGCCCGTAGCCAGGATCGAACCTGGATCTGTGGCACTGTCAAGCAGCAGCTCTATCACTACGCCACTGCGCTGCCCTGGTAAAATGATAACTTTGCTGCAGAATAAAACTCGACTCCTATAAAGTAACATACGATACAGTGTCCATGACATACATGATCTCATAGTCCGGATAATATGTGGGAGAAGATAAGAGGCAGCATGTGATAGTGTGGAGCAAAGAGATCCAGCACTAACACTGTAAACAGAACGCATTTCAACCCATGCACTCTAACTAATTATAATTCAATAAAATACAGTCACTTGATACAATCTGCCAGACTAATTTGGGTACTAATCACCCAACACACGCTTGCTGTTGCACATCATTAAAGAACTGCTGCAAAATGTTAAAAATAGCCTTTTTGATCATCTTTTCTTCCAAATGCAATTGGCAAAGAGCACTGTTCTTCATGGTACACCTGTAAGGAACACTGACCACACATGATTAAAAATGGTTACATTATGTAGTGCTACTGTTTTTGGTTTTAGCTTGAAGTGTATTGAAAATATGGCTATTATTGAATCCAAAATCAAATGTTTTCTCATTTTCATTTATTAAGCAGAATTTAGCATTGAGCCACGGTTGCCTGTGCAGTTAGGCACTAACACAATGTGCTCTGCTTCTATGGCACTTCTCCCATACCAAATGGAGTGGGCACTAGAGTTTGTGACTGTCTGCCTTCCAAGTATGTAGCACAAGTATGTGTATGCCAACCGAGCCACGCCTCCCTCTGCCACCCGCCCCATATGCCCGATTAACGAGGACTGACGTTACACCACAGTGGTTTTCCGTTAACATTAATACTGCGTTGGGGTCTGGCCATAAGTAGGTGTTTAGTCAGTTGCACAAACAAGTTTGGGGTATCTGCCACTGTGCATATGCTGTGAATCAAAGAGTCAAAAGAGTCAAAAGAGTTTGTCATGTGTCCCTGACAGGACAATGAAATTCTTTCTTTGCATAGCACAACAGAACATAGTAGGCATAAATACACACATGAATTAATAAATTAATAAAGTGCAAATAACAGATGGAGGGATATT
This sequence comes from Raja brachyura, assembly GCA_963514005.1. The sequence goes on from OY740787.1 coordinate 81,798,020, forward strand.
AATGTTCAGAGTTCCGAGCCAAGTTTAATAGCCTGATGGCTGTGGGCAAGTAGCTATTCCTAAACCAGGTTGTTGCAGTCTTCCTAAACTGGGTTGTTGCAGTTGTTGCAGTGGAGCAGTCTATCTGCCCAAATGTTTTCAAGAGAGTTAGATTTAGCTCTTCGGGCTAAAGGAATCAAGGGATATGGGCATAAAGCAGGAACGGGGTACTGATTTTAGATGATCAGCCATGATCATATTGGATGGCGATGCTGGCTCGAAGTGACGAATGGCCAACTGCAGCGCCTATTTTTCTATGTTTCTACAAGGTGGTCATTGACAACTCTCAAAAGTCTGATGAGTAAAGGGCCTGTCCCACAATGTCAGTTCACCCAAGAGCTCTCCCGAGTTAAAAAATCAATAAAACTCGTGGTATTCTACGAACTCCTACGACCTTCCACGAGTATTTTCACGAGCTTTTAAGAATAAAAAGTAACCATTTTTTTCATCACGAGTATTTTTTTACTCGTGTACATTTTTCACAGTTCAAAAAACTTCACGTGTAAAAAAATACTCGTGATGAAAAATATTGTTACTTTTTACTCATAGGAGCTTGTGAACATACTCGTGGAAGGTCGTAGGAGTTCGTGGAATCCCACAAGTTTGATTTTTTTTTAAACTCGGGTGAGCTCTTGGGTGAACTCTCATCGTGGGACAGGCCCTAAAGGCTCTGGTGTAGTCCGATTAACACATCCCATCTCCTGACATGCCCAAGGGGACTTCAGTTGTCGATCTGCCAATTCCAGCCTTGCTTGGAATGATCACAGTGTCCTGATCACCGCACAACAGTGAGGTTTGGATCTGCAGCAGGAACAGGAGTCCAGAGTCTCCTTGGATTATTCTGAAGAGGAAAGAGGGAGAAGAGGCAGCAGATAATTCAGGGGATATATCACCAACATCATGCTTTACCATCTGTGATGCCCTTGTTATTATTTAGTTTAGTTTAGAGGCCCTTCGGCCCACCAGTCCGCGCCGACCAGCGATCCCCACACATAAACACTATGCTACATCCACTAGGGACAATTTTTACATTTACCAAGTCAATTATCCTCCAAACCTGCACGTCTTTGGAGTGTGGGAGGAAACCGAAGATCTCAGGGAAAACCCACGCAGGTCATGGGGAGAATGTACAAACTCCAGACAGGCTGCACCCATAGTCGGGATCGAACCTGGATCTCTGGTGCTGCATTCGCTGTAAGGCAGTAACTCTACCGCTGCGCCACCGTAACCTGAAGTGAATTATGGTTCACTTTCGGTCCTCCAGTTCATCAGTGTTGCACATGCATTTAATATGTTTCCCTTCATCACTAAATAACTAGAAACACCTGCCACCAAGAAAATGGGGTGGAAGATTGCAACCTTCACGTGGTCCGCCCTGCTTCGACTAATGCAATCAACTCGACGTGCACAAACGGAAGATCAAATAGAACAAGTTGTCCAACAACTTTAGGCTGTGCACGCCACACGAAAGAAGAATAAGAAGGCAGCAAGAAAAACTAGGCAAAGGTTGTTAACTGTGGAGGATAGATACAAAAAGCTGGAGTAACTCGGCGGGTCGGAAAACAGCTCTGGAGGATAGGAATAGGTGACATTTCGGGTCGGGTGCAGATAATGAAGAGGAAAATAGTTGGAGCCACCAGGTCCTTCTCTGTACATAAAGAATTCCTGATGAGTTTGTACCTGGAAAAGGACATAGTCCAATGACCCATCCAATTACTCAATCGCCACCGACACTTTATGAGCCAAAGAACATGTTCAGCTTTCAAGGTCAGTCTAATTTTATGTGTATGGAACTGAAGCTGCAATACACAGATAAAGCCCAACCCTTCATTCAAATTATAGCTGGACACAATTAAACAAAAACGTTTTTTTTTACTGATGTTATATTGTAGAATTTACTTGCTTAAAAAGGTGCCATGCATGGAAGGGTCGTAACGCCTGCCATTCCCATCAGTTTTTTTGGGTTTTCCAACTGAAGATGCCAAGATCTATAAATTTCAGAACTTAAACGATGATTGTCCAAACAATTTTAGTGATTTACATATAACTGATGTCTGAAGAAGGGCCTCGACCCGAAGCGTCACCAATTCCTTCTATCCAGAAATGCTGCCTGTCCCGCTGAGTTACTCCAGAATTTTGTGTCTATCTGCAGTGTAAAACCAGCACCTGCAGTTCCTTCCTTACATATAAACGATGGGAGGGTTGGAGGGAGCGTCATCTCAGTCAGAATCCATAGCAAAAGTAATAAAAGATTAATCTGAATGCTTTTTAACCCATTGTTAGCCAAGGAAGTTGAAACTAACCCATTAAAGATTGTCTTCAACTTCTAAGACCATAAGACCAGTCCCTTTCCCATCCCTGCACCCACCCTCTTCCCTCCCCTCTGTCTCCCCGTCTCTCCTGCTCTCCCTCTCTCTCTGCTGGTTGGTTTTGGATCACAGCCAGCATTTGGATCCTATTCACTGCTTCAGCACTTTGCAGTCAGACATATGTCAAAGACTGCTGCTGTTTTTATATCTTTTTGCTGCACTTGTCAGAGATAAATGATACTTTCTCTCCCAGAAGGATTTATAACATAATGATATAACCACACGACAGTCCTGTTATTGTGAGCAAAATAAATCTTAGAATGGTGAAACCAACGCTTAAAAGCCTAGGGATATAAAATACACAATTGTATCTGTAATGACAACCTTAGAGACATCACATGGGTATCCATCACTGATGTTCAGCTTGTGGAGAACCACTTATTTACCATGAAAAGGAGCCACCAGTGCAGGGTGTTGGGCCGTTTAGTTTGAAGTAGTGACTATTTCTTCTGATTTCCAGCCGGGCACATTGTAATGGTTCAGTATGGAAATTAGGATAATTGTGGTTATTCCTAATGAGGCCAGGGCCACCATGTCTTTGCTGTGAAGAGGACATAAAGTGCTGGAGTAACTCGGTGGGTCAGGCAGAATCTCTGGAGAGCATGGATGGGTGATGTTTTGGGTCGAGACCCTTCTTCGGACTGATTGTAGGGGTGGGTGGGGGAAGGGAGAAGAAAGGAGACGACAGGTACTAGGTGGACAGAGGCGACAGGGGTGTTTGATAGGCAGATGGTTGGAACAAAGGCCAGTGATAAAAGCAGAAGGTGTGGGGCAGGATTGAAGGGGATGTGGGGAAGAAAAGCAGGGGAGGGTTTTGGGGGGGTTATTTAGAGGTTACCTAAAATTGGAAAATTCAATGCTCATACCGAAGGTAGTCACAGAATGCTGGAGTAACTCAGCGGGACAGGCAGCATCTCTGGAGAGAAGGAATGGGTGGCATTTCGGGTCGAGTTCCTTCTTCAGATACAGTTGGGTTGTACACTACCCAAGTGGAAAATGAGGTGTTGTCCCTATAATGTGCGTGTGGCCACACTCTGGCAATGGGGCTCTCCTTGTCTTTGCTGTGTGTGGCAGTGCGTCGGTTTTAGTGATGGCAATCATGTTTTAAAGGCCTTTCATTATATTCTCGGGCATTGATTAATACGCGTGATTATAGTACGTAGCAGGCACACCAGCAACAGATCGAGTATTTTAATTTATACATATCTGTTTCAAACTAATCAGGTGATAGACAATGTAATAATTACAAGGAGGAATAATCTGAGAACTAGTTAGAAACCTGAATTGCTCAATGTCAGATTTGATATTTAAGATTACCGACTAGTTTGATTTTAGTTAATGTTTTATAACGTATGTTTACAACGTATTATTGTTGTCCAAGATTTATTTGACACACGAATGTGACTCTTTACTGAGAATCTTCATCGCTGGCATCTCCTGGATGGTTTTAGTTAAAATGGATGGAATGCAGTTTATATTTAGTAGCGTTTCAAGTCTTTGCTAAATTAAATTGCTTAAACCAAAACACTGTGTCTCAAAAAGGTTAAATTTGAAAGGATAATCTATACTCCAATATAGCACGACAGTGGTACAACAGAAGAGCCTTAGACTACAAAATAATCTTCCCGTGTCCATCTTTCCAGGTTTCCATGAAGAAAATGACGCGGTACATTGCTTCTATATATAAAGAAGATAGACATAAAATGCTGGAGTAACTCAGCGGGACAGGCAGCATCTCTGGAGAGGAGGAGTGGGTGATGTTTCAGGTCGAGACCCTTCTTCAGGCTGACCAGGTAACCCTGGTTTTATTCATCATGTATCTACTGTATTTCCTGTTGAGGACTAGGCTTCATTATTCTGGATCTTATTTCATTAGATTCACATGAGTTAAATTAAAGTATTGGAGATGGAACATGTGGATGTTGTGTGACCTTTGTAGGGTAGGGAAGGGAAGAGGTCTATTTCAAATGCTCCCATTCATGACGACCCTGTTGAAGACAATCCCTTTGGACCATTCCTTCAAGTGAGAGCTAGACCTGTTTCTGGCTGGGACAGTAAACAAATCATATATTGGGGAAGCACTGCACAATGTTATAGGTCTCGACCTGAAGCATCACCTATTCCTTTTCTCCAAAGATGCTGCTTGTCCCACTGAGTTACTCCAGCTTTTTTTGCCTATCTTTGGTTTAAACTAGCATCTGCAGTTCCTTCCTACACAACTTTAATCATGTCCAGATTGATTGCGTCAATTTGTTGGAGTTTCTAGTTAATCTTCAATCAGCCCGACCTTTCATTTGTTTGCTTATCATCCCATTGAGATGACGTGGCATGCATGTATATGCGTTATATAAAGTTCAAGACACTGCTGTGGTGCAGGAGCTACTAGTTGGAGCTACTAGTGAGCTCCATTCCTGCCCATTATTGTCCTGCGATCGTAAAGTAGTTTTACAGGTAAAAACAGAGACTGATTCCAGTCGGGACAATGGTCAAATGTCCATAGTTATTTTTAAAGTGCACTGAAAATTTTCAATCTATTTTCGAGCAAACAAAAAGATTCAAATAGATTAATACTTTTGAACTACAATCGTTATACAGTGAGATAGGTGACAGAAACATTGTGCAAAGCAAGATCCACAAGTAACAATTTGATGCCGAGCAGATAAAGTGCTTTTAATGGTGTTGGTTAATAGACAAACATTGGCCAGGACACCTCTGGATATAATACTCTCGTGACTTTTCCTCTCCTTTTTAAATTCCACAATCATGCACAGTGGCAAAATACTTAGAGCCAATGCTTTTGCTCAGAATCAGAGATTAAAAAGTTTTATGGAGATGCAAGAAACTGCAGATGCTGGATCCCCCCCGATACAAAACATAGGGGGGGATCGTCCCCCATGTTTTGACAGGTGGGGGACGATCCCCCCCTATGTTTTGTAATCCGGACTTTATCAGACGCTTTCTAAGGGCTGAATCGGCCCATTCGCGGGGCCTTTCATCGCCCGGCGTGGCTTAAAATCAAACTGCTGCATCGAGGCAATCGAGGCTCACGATGTTGAAGGCCCCGCCGGCCGATGAAAGGCCCCGCGAACGGGCCGATTCAAGCCCCACGATTCAGGGTGGACGGAGCTGCTGTTGCCGGAGTTCAGAGTTCGTCACCAGCCAGGTCAGCTTCCGATGTTACCGTCCACAGGGCCCAGGGCCGAAGCCTCGCGTGTGTACATGCGCATGCGACCGCCGAGAAATTGTATCCCCCCCATGTTTTGATAACGAATTCCGTGCCGGCCAACTCCCTTCCTCCACCAGCAATAAGAATAACCTCATCCAAAACTCTGTTGTCCACATCTAAACAAGGACCACCTGATGGGCCCAAATCCCTTTCAGCCTCGGCTGCAGTTCAACAATATTCTGACGTGGAATCCTCATCCATCTCTTGAAACCTCTTCCTGGTCTTGGCTCACTCTATTTCTGAAGTCTGTGCAATATTCTTCAGTTTTATAATCCTCGTAAATCTCCTTCCTTCTGTAATGTTGGCTTCCTGCCCATTCCCGATTCTCATTGTGATAAACTCTGATAAATTCCCTTTCTCGACCTTCTGTCTCCTTTTTCTCTGTGATTTATTTCTCTGATATGCAGGGCAGCACGGGCCAATGTAATAACTTGTCTAAAAAGTGCGTATAATCTACCATTAGACCGGATGGCAGAGAAAAACAGAAGGAAGAGACGGCATGAAGATGCTAATTTAAGAAGCATCTAAACACTCCACTTAAGACACTATCTTTCAATGCCCATTAGAGTAGTTGCTGCATATTATTTTCTACCACTAAAAGTTGTCCCGGAATCTGGAAGAGAAATGGAAGGAAACACAATCCGAACAAGAGATCATGGACCCGATATATTAACTCAGTTTTATCGCACTCTGCAGATGGTTCTTGACCTGCTGAGTATTTACAACATTTTCAATTATTATTTCACATTTCCAGCATCAGTATTTAGCATTTGCTTTATTTGTGTTTGATTTATGGCGCAGAGGGGATAGATCTTCCTCATATCTATATATATGCTTTAAAAGACAATGTGAGAATATATAGGGCATGGAACAATAAATATTGTTGAGCTCCTTTAGAGTCAGGGAAACTCAATCTTCCAAAATACAAAGTAGAGAACAAGTTATGGTACAAGGAGTGAAATAGATTAAAAAGAAATATGACAGGCAGCAGCACTGATTGGGGAGATAACATGATCTTCAGATGATAAAAAAACAAATGCTGGAATTATTCAGATGATCAGGCAACATCTGTGAAATGAGAAACAAAAATAACATTAAAGATAGACACAAAAAGCTGGAGCGACTCAGCGGGACAGGCAGCATCTCTGGAGAGAAGGAATGGGTGACGTTTCGGGTCGAGACCCTTCCTCAGACTCTGAAAAAGCATCTGGACCCAAAACGTCTCCCATTCTTTTTCTCCAGAGATGCTGCCTGTCCCGCTGAGTTGCTCCAGCATTTTGCATCTACGGTGTAAACCAGCATCTGCAGTTCCTTCCGACAGAATTAGCATTAAGATTGATATCCATTCATTTTCAAGATTTGTAGCATTTTATTCGTATCGAGTCAGCCTGCAAATATACCATACCTGAACAATCGATAGATCTCCCCGTTGGATTGCAACCTTGTCGTGGTCGGGGAGCTTGCGTGTCTCAGTGACCCCTAGAGCTATGCCAGCGGGAGATTCGTCTCCTGTTAGGGTCTCCCATGCTGGACAGGTCGAAGGGTAGAGGCGAGACGAAGAGCGATCCACTGGTCCTCCAGGTTGGAGGTTGAGCACAGGGCTAACAACCCTGCCTCGTAAAACAAACATGTTACGGAAACAGCAACTGAAGGAGGAGAACTACTGAGTGGAGGACCTTCATTGCAGCCCCTCATGCCAGAAGGCAGTATCCAACCTCACCCAAACAATAGATACAAGTCATTTGTCTTTTTTATTTAAACCTTTGAATACTTTTCATAGAATGAATAAAAAAGAAATGGAGAACTGATCATGCAGAATGGGTCAACATTTAGGAACCTGGTCATTACTGAAAGTGATTACTGGTAATCTCTTGTGGATGTGCTGAGAATACGATTCAAACTGTGGAAAAGTCACACAACTGATTTGTGCTCCTCCCTCCAGAACCTCTCACCACCAACTGCGGATTCTCTTAGGTAAGGAACATTAAGTTTCTTTCTGCTTCGGTATAGAATCACCGTTAGTTTACCTTAGCTTTTAGCAACCTAACTATTTGCGATTAATAGGTTGAAGTCATATGGACATAGAGTCATACAGTGTGGAAACAGACCCCTTGGCCCCACTTGCCCACACTGGCCAACATGTCCCATCTACACTAGTGCACTTGCCTGCGTTTGGCCCTTATCCCTCGAAGCCTGTCCTTTCCATATACCTGTCAAACTGTATCTTCAACGTTGCGGTAGTACCTGCCTCCACTACCTCCTCTGCCAGCTTGTTTCGTATCCAACACCTTTTGTGTGAAAAGGTCAACCTTCAGATTCCTTTAAAATCTTTCCTCCTTCATCTCAAACCTATGCCCTCTGGTTCTCGATTCCTCTACCCTGGGCAAGAGACTCTGTGAGTCATCACTGAGTTGTAACACTGGCTCCTGCTCCAATAGTTTGAGAATTATAATAGAGCTAAACTACACATTTCCATATCCTTTGAAATCATGCTTTTGTTTAATTGGCATTTCATAACTCCACGGGATAGTCACAGAGTCACAAAGTGGAGAAGCAGCTCCTTCTGATCATCATCTCCACACTGACCTTCAAGCACCCATTGATACTAATCCCATTTAATTATCCCCTCATCTTTTCAACTGCCTCCCTCCCACACACACCACACATCTACAATTCATCTGCACACATGGACACTTTACAGAAGAAAATTAAACTCATGCCTTCTGAATCAGGTTGGGGGGGGGGGGGGGGAGTGGGAGAAAAATGAAGCACTCTAGAGAAAGCCTCATGGTTACAGGGAGAACGTCCAAACTGTCTCCATCTGCGGCTGTTACCCTAGTTAACTCTGCATCTTGGTGATTGCCAGTCACCCCCCCCCCCCCCCCGGACACTCCTTCCCCCAGTGACTGATCTCCCCCCCAAAAAAAAATTGCACTACTGCTACTGTATATACATATATAAATTTTACTGTTCCATTATTCTGTGTTCGTACTTCTGGGTGAGATGCTAACTGCATTTCGTTGTCTCTGTACTTGTACACTGCACAATGACAATAAAGTTTGAATCTGCATCTGAATCTGAATCCAGTCCCTGAGGTCAGGATTCAACCTGGGACTATGTATCTGTCAGGCAGTGGCTCTATCAGCTAAGCGACTGTGGCGCTCCTAGATGCGGTAAAACTGGAATGATTTTCTATTAGTGCACTAATTAAATAACACATTTGTGTAAAGATCTATGTTGGAATACATTTGTTGCTTTTACAGCAAACTCTCTGTATTATAGTCTAGTTTTGGCAGTATAAAGAATTGTTGACTTCCCATTAACATTAATGGTCTATTAAAATTAATGCATTAGTTTTAATTATTCAGTTGTGATTACTGCACATCTCTGTTGCATTATTTACGTGAATAATAACCTAACATCTAGTTTCTATTTGTCCTTGATCACGTCTATCCACTGCTGCTATTTGTGTGTAAGAAGGAACTGCAGATGCTGGTTTAAACTGAAGATAGACACAAAAAGCTGGAGTAACTCAGCGGCACAGGCAGCATCTCTGGAGAGAAGGAATGGGTGATGTGTAGTGTGAGTGAGCATTGTGCACTGAATCTGCCGAGAAAGAAAGATGTTAATGGAATTCTTCATACTGCCGAAACTAGACCACAATGCAGAGAGTTTTCTGTAAGAAACATTTGTATGGATACTGGCTGAGGCATTCTTCTGGCGGAGGGAGCCCCACTTTTGAGTGGGAAGGTGAAGGGTTCTATTCCCATTGCGAACCAGTGTGAAGAAGGGTCTCGACCTGAAACGTCACCCATTCCTTCTCTCCAGAGATGCTGCCTGTCCCGTCGAGTTACTACAGCATTTTGTGTCCATCATAAGTCTAATGAGTGCGGCACAGTGGTAGAGTCGCTGCTTTACTGCACTTGCAGCGCCAGAGACCTGGGTTCAATCCTGATTATCAGTGCTGTCTGTACGGAGTTTGTACATTGTCCCTGGGACCGCGTTGGTTTTCTCCGAGATCTTCTGGTTCCTCCCACACTCCAAAGACATACAGGTTTGTAGGTTGGGGTCCGACCCGTCTGAAGAAGGGTCTCGACCCGAAACGTCGCCTATCACCTTCACTCCTTAGATGCGGCTACACCCGCTGAGTTTCTCCAGCCTTTTGTGTGCCCCAGGTTTGTAGGTTATTTGTCTTGGTATGAGTTCAAAATTGTCCCTAGTGTGAGTAGGATAGTGTTAATCTGCGGGGATCACTGGTCGGTACAGACTCAGTGCTTTGAAGAGCCCGTTTCTAAACAAAAATCTAAACTAGAAGTAGCAGCTACTATGTGGCCTCAATGCTGGTTTGAAATCCAGTGGGATTTTTAGGACAGGACAAAGCAACCATTAACTTTGTGGCATGTTATACAACTCAGTTTCCCCCAGTTCTGGTGACCTCACTGAGAGCAAATTGGAGCACATCTAGTTTAGGGGTTTGCAAAGTATGAATAGTAATTTCCATTATTAATTGTATGGCTAGATGTGGTATTTTTGTATACAATTGCATAAGACATAGAGTAAAAAAATGCAATGACCTCTACATTATAGGAAGGATGTCAACAAAGAGAGAGTACAGAGCAGATTTACTAGAATGTTGCCTGGGTTCCAGCAACTAAGTTACAGAGAAAGGTTGAACAAGTTAGGTCTTTATTCTTTGGAGCGCAGAAGGGACTTGATTGAAGTCTTTAAAATGATGAAAGGGATAGACATAGAAACATAGAAATTAGGTGCAGGAGTAGGCCATTCAGCCCTTCGAGCCTGCACCGCCATTCAATATGATCATGGCTGATCATCCAACTCAGTATCCCGTACCTGCCTTCTCTCCATACCCTCTGATCCCCTTAGCCACAAGGGCCACATCTAACTCCCTCTTAAATATAGCCAATGAACTGGCCTCAACTACCCTCTGTGGCAGAGAGTTCCAGAGACCCACCACTCTCTGTGTGAAAAAATTCCTTCTCATCTCGGTCCTAAAGGATTTCCCCCTTATCCTTAAGCTGTGACCCCTTGTCCTGGACCTCCCCAACATCGGGAACAATCTTCCTGCATCTAGCCTGTCCAACCCCTTAAGAATCTTGTAAGTTTCTATAAGATCCCCTCTCAATCTCCTAAATTCTAGAGAGTATAAACCGAGTCTATGCAGTCTTTGTTCATAAGACAGTCCTGACATCCCAGGAATCAGTCTGGTGAACCTTCGCTGCACTCCCTCTATGGCAATAATGTCCTTCCTCAGATTTGGAGACCAGAACTGTACGCAATACTCCAGGTGTGGCCTCACCAAGACCCTATACAACTGAAGTAGAACCTCCCTGCTCCTATACTCAAATCCTTTTGCTATGAAAGCTAACATACCATTGGCTTTCTTCACTGCCTGCTGAACCTGCATGCCTACTTTCAATGACTGGTGTACCATGACACCCAGGTCGCGCTGCATCTCCCCTTTTCCTAATCGGCCACCATTTAGATAGTAGTCGGTTTTCCTATTTTTGCCACCAAAGTGGATAACCTCACATTTATCCACATTATACTGCATCTGCCAAACATTTGCCCACTCACCCAGCCTATCCAAGTCACCTTGCATTCTCCTAGCATCCTCCTCACAGCTAACACTGCCCCCCAGCTTAGTGTCATCCGCAAACTTGGAGATATTGCCTTCAATTCCCTCATCCAGATAATTTATGTATATTGTAAATAGCTGGGGTCCCAGCACTGAGCCTTGCGGTACCCCATTAGTCACTGCCTGCCATTGTGAAAACGACCCGTTAACTCCTTCTCTTTGCTTCCTGTTTGCCAGCCAGTTGGAGTTGGCGTGGATAAGCTTTTCCCATTGAGGGTAGGGAAGATTCAAACAAGAGGGCATGACATGAGAATTAAGGGACAGAAGTTTAGGGGTAACATAAGGGGGAACTTCTTTACTCAGAGAGTGGTGGCTGTGTGGAATGATCTTCCAGCAGAAGTGGTGGAGGCAGGATCGATTTTAACATTTAAAAGTAAAGTGGATAGGTATATGGACAGGAAGGGAATGGAGGGGTATGGTCTGAGTGCAGGTAGATGGGACTAGGGGAAAATAAATGGTCGGCACGGACTGGAAGGGCCGAGAGGGCCTGTTTCCGTGCTGTAATTATTATATGGTTATATGGTTACATATGCCTGTCGATGTAAACAGTATGAAGTGTGGTGCTTGTCTAACACACTTGTTAGACAAGCTTGCTGTTCTGTATTGTGATTAAATGGCATTTTAGCAGTAACCAAGTTCCATCTCTGGCCAACAACACTGTTTCAAATCTTTCATCTAAATAGGAAGTGCAATGGGAATTGTTTGGTGAAGGATAAGTCTCTCTTACTTTCAAAGTAGTGCTCCCTGACTGTAATGTTCTGGGGCCTTCCAAGAATCCACAGAAGCAACAGACAGTGAAAGATAAATGAACCAGCAGTCTGCAGCTCTGCAACATCAGGCTGTATGTTTATCAGCAAGGGTCCTGGGAGAGGGCAGCAGAGATAGCAAGAGAGAGAAAGAGAGAGATAGAGAGAGAGAGCAGAGACAGAAAGAAGGGTCTCGACTCGAAACGTCACCCATTCCTTCCCTCCAGAGATGCTGCCTGTCCCGCTGAGTTACAACAGCATTTTGTGTCCAAGACAGCCAGACAGTTGTATCGGTTTGTTATATAAACAGTAGCAATTGATCTTACTAATTTTAAAGCAAAATTAAAGAAAGGGAGAGAGGGTAGGTCAGGGCTTTAAGCAGCAAGCTGAGAATACAAGATTAAAATAAAAGGAGACTTGCAACGCCATATTGGTTGGGAAATAAAGAAGATGGAGGCTCCAGCAGCTTCAGAGGCAGCCTGCGGTGGACCACAGTGTATTTGCATCATTCACATTTAATATGGAAAGGACACAGATAATGTTAAGGAAGGAACTACAGATGCTGGTTTAAACCGAAGATAGACACAAAAAGCTGGAGTAACTCAGCGGGCCAGGGAGCATCTCTGGAGAGAAGGAATGGGTGACGTTTTGGGTCGAGATCCTTCTTCAGATACCTGCTGAGTTACTTCAGCTGTTTCTGTCTGAATTTTATCAGACTCTCAGCAGCCTGGTACTCACATAAACCTATGGATATCTTGTTTGCAGTATTAGTCCAGAATTAAAATAATCACTTGAGAATACGGTTATACATTAAGTATATTGAACCAAATCATAAACAATCCCATCAAAACTCTCAAATCTTTTCAAGATATTATAACAAGATAATACTTTATATTATAAGAGATTATATTATATCATGCACTCACTGCCGAGTCTGTGTATGTGTGTTTTAATGTGTACGTGCATAGGTGTATGTGCGTGTCCATGTGTGTACGCCTGTCTGTGTGTGTGTTTGTGTGTGTGCGTGTGTGTTCAAGTGAGTGTGCCTGCACGTGTGCATCTGTGAGTGGCTGTGTGTGTGTGACCGAGTGTGCATGTGTGTGTGTGTACACATGTCTATGTGTATGTGCATATGTGTGTGGCTGCATGTGTATGTCTCTAAATGAGTGTATTTGTCTGTGGATCTGAATGCAGTGCATGAGCGTGTATGTGTGTGCGTGTGTGAGAGTGCGCGTGTGTGTGTGAGAGAGAGGGGGGAGGGGGGGTTGTGAGTGGGGTGCAGCCTGGAATCAGTGGGTGCAGTCAATGTTGTTAATTATAAACACCCTTACATGGCGTGTCGGAGCTCAACTCCCACGGAGCCGGCAGCCAACACATCGTGAGCCACAGAGGCAAAGTCACAGGACAACTCACAAAGCTCTGATCTGGAAACAAGGACAGCAAAGATAGCGTCACATGACCGTGAATGGCATGAGTCACCACCGTAGATTCAGAGGCAGTCATTTCCCACATAAATGTACTTTGAAAGGGTCTGAGTGCTGTTCATGCCAGAAGAAAAGATGGATAGCAACAGCTTGTTAAGTGAAACACAAGACAACAGGCAGGAATATAGTCTCAAATGCAACGTCAGCACAAAAAGATTGATTTTCTCATAAGAATTCACAAAAAGAGAATCTACAGAATATTACAACTGGTGCAGACGACACGTTTACTTTGTGTGGTATTTATGCTGAAAGCAACTGATATGTGAGACAATGGGACCATAATGTCACGGTCCTGATGGACAGAAAGTCAATAGAGATGCAAATCAACATCATGATGGCAGACTGTTCCATTACTGGTAACTATATATATGACAAGCTTTTCTGTCATCCACTCTGACTGAGGAACAAATCCATATATTCGGAGCAAGTTTTTGAAGGCTTTGCGACAGATACAGAGGATGATGTGATGGCTGGACTCGCCTCACTACTCTGGGCAACCAATGAGGCTCTATAAGGAGCTGGTCAGGCTGCATTTGGAGTATTGTGAGCAATTTTGGGCACCATATCTGAGCAAGGATGTGCTGGCTCTGGAAAGGGTCCAGAGGAGATTTACAAGAATGATTCCAGGAATGAGCGGGTTAGCATATGATGAGCATTTGTCGGCACTGGACCTGTACTCGCTGGAGTATAGAAGAACGAGGGGGGGGACCTCATTGAAACTTATCGAATACTGAAAGGCTTGGATACTCTATCTAATCCTTTCAGTATTCGATACGTTTCAATGAGGATTTCAGTATTCGATAAGTTTCAATAAGTTTATATGTGGAGAGGATGTTTCCACTAGTGGGAGGGTCTAGGACTAGAGGTCATAGCCTCAGAATTAAAGGACGTTCCTTTAAGAAGATGAGGATGAATTTCTTTAGTCTGAGGGAGGGGAATCCGTGGAATTCTTTGCCACAGAATGCTGTGGAGGCAGTTAATGGATATTGTTAATGCAGAGATAGATAGATTCTTGATTAGTATGGGTGTCAGGGGGTTATGGGGAGAAGGCAGGAGAATGGCTTTAAGAGGGAAAGATAGATTAGCCATGGCTAAATGGCAGAGTTGACTTGATGTGCCAAATGGCCAAATTCAGCTCCTATCACTTATGAACTGATGACCTAATGTTGTGCCTCTGTTTAAGAAAGGGAGCAAAGAAAAACCTGGGAACAACAGGACAGTCAGACTAACACCTGTGGCAAATACGCTACAGGGGATTTGGGGGAAAAAGTACACTAGCATTTGGAAAGACGTGGGTTGATTAGGGAAATTAGATTTTTGAAGAAGTAACCATGAAGGTTGATGAGGGCTTTGCGGTGGATATAATCGATATGGACTTCAGCAAGGTCTTTGCTAGTACCCTAATGGTAGGCTGCTCTAGGAGATTAGAGCGTATTGGGTCCAAGGAGAGCTAGCTAATTGGTTGACTATGAAGCTGAGGATGATGCTGGAAGGTTGCTTTACTAGTGATCCTTATCTAAAGATGTGCCCCGGGGTCGGTGCTGGGCCATTTGTTGTTTATCAACCATGTCAACTGTTTGGATGAGAAGGTAGAAGGCGTTGTTGGTACATAGAAACATAGAAAATTAGGTGCAGGTGTAGGCCATTCGGCCTTTCGAGTCAGCACCGCCTTCAATATGATTATGGCTGATCATCTTAAATCAGTACCCTGTTCCTGCTTTTTCTCCATATCCCTTGATTCTGTTAGCCCTCAGAGCTATATCTATTTTTGCATTTGCTGGTGATACTAAATTAGGTAGTATCATAAGGCAGGTTATCAAGAATTACTGCAGGATCTTGATAATCTGTGTAAGTGGGGGAAAGAATAGCTAATGCTATTTAATGCAGATGCATGTGACATGATGCGTTTTAGGAAGTCAAAACCGTGTATGACTTTCATAATGAACAGTAGGGCCTAGGGCAGTGTTGTAGAGGAGACAAACTGGGGAGTGTAAAGTACAATGTTTCTTGAAAGTGGCACTAGTTTAGAGATATAGCACGGAAACAAACCCTTTGGCCCAATGGGTCCGCGTCGACCAGCAATCCCCGCAAGTCCTTGCAACATCCTAATAAATCTTTTCTGCAATCTCTCCAACTTAATGGCACTTTTCCTAGAAATTTAACACACTAGGGCCAATTTTTACATTTATCAAGCCAATTAACCTACAAACCTGTATGTCTTTGGAGTGTGGTAGGAAACCAAAGATCTCAGGGAAAACACACGCAGGTCGCGGGGAGAACGTACAAACTCCATATAGACAGCACCCATAGTCGGAATCAAACCTGGGTCTCCGGCACTGCATTAGCTGCAAGTCAGCAACTCTACCACTGCACCACCGTGACCACTACGAGTATTGTGTTAAGTTTCTTGGAAAGATGCCATTAAGTTGGAAAGATTGCAGAAACGATTTATTAGGATGTTGGAAGGACTTGATGGACTGAGTTATAGGGAGAGGTTGGGTAAGGTTGGACTTTATTTGTTGGAACATAGGAGCCTGAAGGATAAACTTGTACAGATGTACAGGGGGCACAGATAAGGTGAAAGCACACATTGTATTGTGGAATCAAGAACTGGAGGGCATTGGTTTAAGGTGAGAGGGGAAAGATTTAATTGGAACCCAAGGAGCAACTTTTTCACACAGAGGCCAGTACGCATGTGGAATAAGCTGCCAGACAAAGTTGTGGAAACAGGTACTGTGATAATATTTAAAATACATTTGGACAGGTATATTCATAGGAATGTTTGTGAAGGATATTGGTCAAATGTGGGTAAATGGGACTAGCTTGGATGGGCATCTTGGATGAGTTGGGCCGCAGGGCCTGTTTCTATGCCATATTTCCTTGTGACTTTATTTTGTTTATTTTGCTGTGTTTTGCCATCCCAAGTTCAAAATCGCTCAGATCCTTGAGTGAAATCCTATAGAATTATATCTGGAAGACCACATGTCAGAGAATTTCTAATTTATTTCAAATAACCGTAGTTCAACAAGAGCTGCTATTAACATTTCCACAAACTGAAAGATACAACATTATCGATAGCCCAGCCGTAAAAAGATATATCCTCATGATTAAGTATGATACAATTTTTAGTGAGATATCCTAAATTTGCACCACACACTACAATAGTGATTACTCTTCAAAACCACATGAAAGGTGTAAGAAAGGTTATGACAACTTGATGTCGTGATGTTGAATTGCAGGTCCTATTTTAATTTTTTACAATCAATTTCTCCTAAAAAATGATGGATGTTGACAAACAGACCGTGCTTTCTGACTAAATTATATATCACTTTATTTAGAATGGGAAGATGATGAGCAAATATTTGAATGGTCATTGTAAATAAATGCTGAGACAACCAATCTGGGGAAATATGGGTGTCTCTGCCAATTCACTTGGCAATGTGCTATGTGCTGTAATGTTTCAGCTCCTGCATGATCTATTGTATCAGAGAAATTTGCAATCTCTTCCTGAACTTTGAAAACACCACCCTGGACTTTAGTTTAGTTTAGTTATACAGCATGGAAACAGGCCCTTCGGCCCACTGAGTCCGCCCCGACCAACAAGTCCCGCACATTAACACTACCCTACACACACTAGGACAATTTAGACATGAAATTCTTGCTTTGCTTCAGCACAACAGAATATAGTAGGCATGAATACAGAACAGATCAGTGTGTCCATATACCATTATAAAAATATATACACACATGAATAATAACAGATAAAGTGCAAATAAACAGATAATGGGCTGTTAATGTTCAGAGTTTTGTTTGAGTTGAGTTTAATAGCCTGATGGCCGTGGGGAAGTAGCTATTCCTGAACCTGGATGTTGCAGATTTCAGGCTCCTGTACCTTCAACCTGAAGGTAGCGGGGAGATGAGTGAGTGGCCAGGATGGTGTGGGTCCTTGATGATGCTGCCAGCCTTTTTGAGGCAGCGACTGCGATAGAACCCCTCGATGGTAGGGAGGTCAGAGCCGATGATGGACTGGGCAGTGTTTACTACTTTTTGTAATCTTTTCCGCTCCAGGGCACTCAAGTTGCCGAACCAAGCCACGATGCAACCGGTCAGCATGCTCTCTACTGTGCACCTGTAGAAGTTAGAGACTCTCCTCGACATACCGACTCTCCGTAATCTTCTCAGGAAGTAGAGGCGCTGATGTGCTTTCTTTATAATTGCGTAGGTCTTCTCGGACAAGGAGAGATCTTCGGAGATATGCAAGCCCAGGAATTTGAAGCTCTTGACTCTTTCAACCATCGACCCGTTGATATAAACGGGACTGTGGGTCCCCATCCTATCCCTTCCAAATTCCACAAGCAGTTCCTTGGTTTTGCTGGTGTTAAGAGCCAGGTTATTGTGCTGGCACCATATGGTCAGTCGGTCGATCTCTCTTCTGTACTCCGACTCATCCCCATCAGTGATACGTCCCACAACAGTGGTGTCGTCAGCGAACTTGATGATGGAGTTCGCACTGTGACCGGCTACGCAGTCATGAGTATAGAGTGAGAAAGGCCAACAAAATGTTTTCAATTAAAACATTTCTGATTAATATAATAAAAAGATTGCTTGCATATTACTTCCTGAATGTCTCAAACATAACATGTATCACCAGGGAAATTCTCCCAAGTGTCCTAGCCAATATTTGCCCCAAAGTAATGCATGTGATTGTGTCATGATTGTAGATCTGTTCATGAAATCATTTATTTTCTTGCTGTGCCACAGTGCAGTGTAAGTTTGCTCCAGAGAATTCTCACAACAACGCATACCAGCCTCTGATATTGCACAGCATAATGCATTTTTAACGCATGTCTGATTTCACCATAGCTTCCTTGGGAGATAGAAGGGGACATTTTCTTTGAATACCCTATCGTTAAGTGGGGATGGGGGAGAGGGGGGGGGGGGGGAGGGGGGCACTGCTCCTGGCAGCAATGTACTGCTAATTAAAGCAGTTGTAAGAGAGATCAGCACAGAATTGTGCAATTGAAGAGTTAAATCCCCAGCTTAAAATATCAACTGTGTCCTCTCCGGGATTTGATTTGATTTTCTTCATCCGTGTGATGCAGACGTTACTAGCAAACCAGCACATATTTCTCATGACACGAGCTGAGTGCCGCATATTACAGAGGGCAGGAACCACATTGATGTGGGTCTGTTGCCTCATCGTATACATACCGCATATGAAAGGAATGCGCATTTCCTTTCCTGAAGGAATGCAGTGAAACAGACGGGTTTTACAACAAACTCACCAATTGTTGATACCAGCTTTGTATTGACGTTAAATAGCGATACTAGCTTTCCATTCCAGATTTAATTAATTAACATTCCCCGGGTACTAGTTGAGTTCATACCTCTGGATCACTAATCCAGGCCTCTCAATTCTAGTCTATTAACAGCCACTATATTATCATATCCCTTTCACATGAAGTAGAAGGGGGTGACCGACAGTGCCAGATGTAATTATTGTGATACATCCGAAGTCTCAAAATGACTCAAAATGCATTTAGATGTGCGGCTCCTGTTATCCAGTCAATGCTTAGATTTCCATCCGACCTGCACTTTCCCCCGGTGCAACAGTAAGAAAAGCTGCGCCCAAAATGTTGGATTAACTCAGCAGGTCAGGGACCATCACTGGTGAGAAGGAATGGATGATGCTTTGGGATGGGACCCTTCTTCAGACTGAACAACGTCACCAATCCTTCTCTCCAGAGATGCTGCCTGTCCCGCTGAGCTACTCCGGCATTTTGTGTCTGTCTTCCGTGTAATCTGAAATTCCTTCCTGCAAAGAGAAAAGAGCTTGTGGGAGAAAGAAGTTTCTATGATCAGCAAGACCATGTGTGTTGCAATGGCATCATCAGCTCATGTAGGTAGAGCCTGAATAAGCCCACAAAACTACTGGGAGAGGATGATGGCAAAATTGCCAAGTACCAAGCCTGCCAATTTCCCTCAAAGCTTCTGAAAGTCCTTGACATTGGCAAGACCAAAGCCAACAGCGGGGGGGGGAGGAAACCGTGGCAACCAAAGAAAACCACAGGGAGAAAATGCAAACTCCACCCGCAAAGCACCTGAGGTGAGGATTTAACCTGGGTCTCTTCAATTCAATTCAATTCAATTTTAATGTCATTGCATAGATACAAGTATGGGTTCAACGAAATGCAGTTTAGCGTCAGTTCGTAGTGATAGCGATATAGAAAATAAACAGAATGCTGACAATGTGGACGAAGAGACTGGAGAAATCTATCGGCGGGACTCCGAGTTCAGCAGTGTGATGGTGTTATTGTAGAAGCTGTTCCTCATCCTACTAGTGCGGGACCTGAGGCTCCTGTACCGCCTCCCTGATGGTAGGAGGGCAAACAGTCCATGGTTAGGGTGGGAGGGGTCTTTGATGATCTTCCCGGCCCGTCTCAGACACCGTTTTCGGTGGAGGGCATCCATGGCAGGGAGCGGGGCACCGATGATGTACTGGGCGGTTTTCACCGCCCGTTGTAGTGCCTTCCTATCTGCTACGGTGCAACTGCTGTACCATACCGTAAACCAGGTGTCCAGGATGCTTTCGAAGGTACAGCGGTAAAAGTTGGTCAGGATCTGGGGGGACAGATGGGCTTTTTGAGCCTCCTCAGGAAGTAAAGGCGTTGCTGCGCCTTTTTGATCAGCTTGGAGGTGTTGAGGGACCAGGACAGATTCTCCAAGATGTGTACCCCGAGGAATTTGTAGTTGGAGACCCGCTCCACCTCCGTCCCGTTTATATGGATGGGGGTGTGTCTGCCCTCTCTGTTCTTTCTAAAGTCAACAATGATTTCCTTCGTCTTCTGGGAGTTGAGGACGAGGTTATTGTTGGCACACCAGGTTGTCAGGTGCTTGCACTGTGAGGCAACAGCTCTCCAGCCTGCACCACTGTGCCACCCTGACCTGCTAACATCCAGTATCACGATGCACACGTGGGCCATCACCAAATGCATTGGTTTCTCAAGGGCTCCTACTCTTTGTGAAACCACGCCTTTTCAGCCGCAGAAGAAAGAAATCCACCAGTAAAAGTGAGCTTTTGTTTATTGTTGCAGTTATGTTACAATAAAGGGCCTGTCCTACAAGCATGCAACTATGCCATGAACGCGATCAAACAAGAAGCGGGGGCCGCGCGGAGGTCGGGTGATCCCCTGTACAGGGCCGTTCCCACCAGCATGCACCTGCATGCGGCAAGCGCAACCAAACCAGCAGCAGGGGCCGCACGGAGGTCAGGTGAGTGGCGCAACGCGGCGCAAAGTGAGGCGAACTTGGAGCGAAGTCTAAAGTAAGTTCGCCAGGACAGAGAGGGGCACACAGAGAGGGGCACAGAGGCACACACACACACACACACAGAGGGCCACGGAGCCACACACATAGAGGGTCACGGAGGCACCTACAGATAGGTTCACGGAGGCACGATGTCGGGGTGGTGTGTAATGCGTCGAGGCGACTGCAAGCCGACAAGCCTTTGCCGCGCGGAATTTTTGAACATAGTCAATTTTTCGGAGCCCCGCGCGATGTCGGGACGAACTCCGCACAATTCCGCACAGCTCCAGCGATCGAAGTGGGACTGGCCCTGCAACGCCGGACGGCTCAAGCGACCACGTTAGGTCGCGCTAATTGCATAGAGTTGCATGCTTGTAGGACAGGCCCTTCACACAGAATTTAGTTTAGTTTAGTGTGGAGACACAGCGCGGAAACAAGCCCTTCAGCCAACTGAGTCGGCACCGACCAGCGATCCCCGCACACACACACTAGGGTGTAATTGCACTTATACCAAGCCAATTAACCTATAAACTTGTAAGTGTTTGGAGTGTGGGAGGAAACCGAAGATCTCGGAGAAAACCCACGCAGGACACGCAGAGAACGTACAAACTCCATACAAACGGCACCCACAGTCAGGATCGAACCTGGGTCTATGGCACGGCAAGCGCTGTAAGGCAGCAACTCTACC
This sequence comes from Raja brachyura, assembly GCA_963514005.1. The sequence continues at coordinate 81,819,533 of OY740787.1, forward strand.
GCTGTGCCACCGTGCTGTCCCACATTTACAACAGAGAAAGTGTTTTTTAATCACATCTCTCTGCTCCACGTAAAACTATTCCCCTTCCTTCGTCCCAGCCTATTAGCAGACTCTACCCTTCTCTCCACTGTGCTCATCCCAATTTCTTTAAATGCATTAATACTTGGAGCAATTGTAATGATCCATGAAATTATGAATTTCCAACCTAATTTATTTTACATATTACAATGAATGATACTACCGTGATACATTGCCCTAAATAACACATTAACAAATCAGTGGGCATTTACTTGTAAATATTAATGAAAAAAAATATTAATAGATCGTGTTTATAATAACCTTGAATAGGTTGTGGACTGGCCAAGTTCTGCCAGTCATCATTGTCTACCATAGGGTAGCCTGCTATTGTGATTACCCAGATTGTGGCAAAGTGCAAGCTATGTCACATATTGTTGATGATAGCTACCGAACGATCACAAGAACTTCACAAAGAAATCATGGCAAACCCCAATAATCAGCGGGCTAACATTAAATTAGACCGGAGCGGCACAGTCTCGCAGCGATAGAATTTCTACCTTACAGCACTAGAGAGCCAGGTTCGATCCTGACCACGGGTGCAGTCTGTACGGAGTTTGTACGTTCTCTCCGCGACTGCGTGGGTTTTCTCTGAGATCTTCGGTTTCCTCCCACACTTCAAAGATGTACAGGTTTGTAGGTTAATTGGCTTGGAATAATTGTAAATTGTCCCTAGTATGTGTGGGATAGTGTTAATGTGCGGGGATCGCTGGTCGGCGCGGACTCAGTGGGCTGCAGGGCCTGTTTCGAAGCTGTATCTCTAAACTAAACTAGCTGAAAGACCTTTAAAATGCAGCCTGTTAATTTGACAATGATTAAATGCTTATCAGTGCCCACATTTCATTCTTAAAATTAGTATGCATTTACTCTTTGTTTGACTCGATCCTGTTATTCATTATCATGGCTCATCGACAAGAGTTCTCATTTATCCACACATAATCTGGGCCTGATGCAGGTGGCTAGACAAGCTGACTCCCCACTCCAGGGCCACATCCATTGAGATGTAGAGAAGCACACATCCATTGTCATATAGAGAAGCAACTAAAGCCTCAGCTGACACATCCCTGAGTACCATCACCTTTGTGTAGGAAGGAACTGCTGGCTTAACACAAAGATAGACACAAAATGCTGCTCGTTCTCACCGACCAAACAGATAACAATGGCCTGTTTCCTTTATCATCGTTTCTCTTTTGCATATCTTTCATTCTTTTGTTCTATAATCCCTCTACATACCTCTCGTTTCCCTTTCCAATGACTCTAGTCTGAAGAAGGGTCTCGACCCGAACCATCACCAATTCCTTCTCTCCGGAGATGCTGCCTATCCCGCTGTTACTCCAGCATTTTGTGTCTATCATCACCTTTGTCTTCTATCACGGCAAAGTGGGGGAGGGGGAGGTACTCAGGGAGAGTAATATTTTGTAAAGTAGAATCTACGCCCAACACATATACAAAATTCGTATTGCATGAATTGATTACTTATGTTAGTTTAGTTTTCTTTTCTTCAGGAATATTTCATGCAAACATTTTTGATAAGCTGCTTATCTGTGGGCTCAGAATTAGGAGAACATGTCACATTTTAGATTCCTAGAACAGGCTATGACATGCATCCTACGAACGCACTAGGCTATGATACAGGGTTAAACATTTGCATTACGTTTCCCCTGCTTCATGCATGTATGTCATACATCAATATAGAAAGAGGACATTTTGCTCATCAATTCTATGCCAGCTCTCAGAGCAATACCATCAATGATGTTTCTCCAACTAATTCACTGCAACCTATTCTCATTTACAAGCCTATTGGCTCCTCTCGGCTTGTCAGTTGCACATTAACCAGCAAATCTTAAGGTATGTGGGAGAAAATTGGAATACCTGAAAGAAACCCATGTGGCCTCAGGGAGAACGTACAAACTCTATGAAGGCTGCACATGAGGCCAGGATTGAACCAAGGGAGAAGAAGATTGCCGGTGTTGTAAAGCAGCAGCACTACCTGATGTGCCTCGCCATCACCCTAACAGTCTTTGGGGTACATTAACAGTGACGTTTTTTTCCTTCTTGCATTCTGGTTTCTCCCATTTGGGTTGCAAACAGTAAGAATGACAATTCGGATTTTTATTTTTCATATCAGTTGAAAAACAGAAATGAGTCCATGTGAATCCAGCAAAGGCTTTTTAACGCAGCATTAAATCATTTTCAGCAAAACTTTCACAGACTTTTATTAGCAAAATCGTTTTTGCAGCAAAATATAGCATGCATCAGCAGGAAGGCAGGAGTTCCAAGTACAAGCTGCGGCAAGGCCATACAATTGAGGCTTTTAATGTAGTTTAAAACAAAATTACTATGGAGATAATTTGGACTCAATCATAAGTGTTATTATGCAGGTCGGAGTAATCGACTAAAAGTAACACCATTGAAATGGAGATGTTGGGGAACTAGTATGAGCAACCTGGAATAGTTCAGTTTAGTTTAGTTTGGAGACACAGCACGGAAACAGGCCCTTCGGCCCAACGAGTCTGCACCGACCAGCGATCCCCGCGCACTAACACTATCCTACATATGCTAGGGACAATTTATACTTATATCAAGCCAATTAACCTACAAATCTGTACGTCTTTGGAGTGTGGGAGGAAACCGAAGATCTCGGAGAAAACACATGCAGTTGAAATAGTGAATGGTGAAATCTCTAAACTAAATATATTGTGTCTCTTGGTCATGGTAGTGGTCATGCTGCCTTCATTCTGTAGTATTTACCATGCCACCTCTATTTAATGGGGTAAACGTATAAACATCGTACAGACAGCGCCCGTAGTCGGGATCGAACTGGGGTGTCCAGCACTGCAAGTGCTGTAAGGCATCAACTCTATCGCTGCGCCACCATGATGCCCTTTGATTTTGACAATGTCTGCATAAGGCTGCCCCCTCCCCATCAAACAAGGGTCTTTTGCCTGTTTTTAAATTAAAGAAGTGTGACAATATGAATGGTTTTGAGTTTGTGGCACATTTAAAGCAGCAAGGGATTACAGAGAACATGGGGGAGCCTGCTTCATAGCAGAGGATTTGACCTCCAGGAAAATGAATCACAAATGATTTGGGTGATTGGAGAATCGTCACATATTGACAACTTGAAGAGCTTTTGATATGGTTCGTTCAAGGCTCCTTTGTGTTTTGGAGTATCTTATTTTTGACATTGATAAATCGGGATCATTGAGACATCAGTCTCCTGAGAGAGACCAGGATCATTAGATAGATAGATCATGCCCCATGGGGATGAGATTTGACATGAAGTGTCATTCTCTTCTCATTTCATACTTAATCGCATACCTTTATATGCAAAATATTACGTTATTTGACTTTCAATAGAAGTTGACAGAACTTTAATCAAATGACCGAATACTTGAATGACATTCAGGTGGGGACATTTCTAATCACCTATGCCATTCAGAACAGGGATTTTGAATTGACATTCAAATTATTTTTCAATATAGGGAAATTCGGTATCGAGCATTGGCAATGGTGGACATTGACCCTGGTAGCGTACAAAGTGATCATTCATCATTCCCAACTCTTAGCTGTTCAAATGTATGCAGATGGAACTAATCACAGTACCTACAGTAAAGCAACCCCCAAAATATTTCATTGGGAATAATAACATTTGCAATTTTGTATATTGGGCCTGAGGTGAGTATAGAGCCTGTGTGACTATATTGAGACAACATAGCTGGCACATGGGACTACAATATAAACAAAAAATGCTTGAAATACCGAAGTCAGACAACATCTGTAGACTGAAGGAGGTAAGGTTAATATTTCAGCTTGAACTCCTTTTTAACACAACAGGGGGGTGTCAAGGAGTCACAGTTTACAAGAAGCAAACGTGCCCAGGATAAACGAAGAGAAACTGAAAAGAAAAACGGTTTGTGATTAGACGACAGGCAGGGGATTTTGAAATGGCTGGCGTGATAATGTGGTGGAAATGAGACGGTAACAGTAATGAGGGAAATGAAAGATTCCTCTGAGACCCAGAAGATATGCGAATGATCGAGGGGGAATAGCAGGGGGGAAGAGATGTGTCGAAAATCTGGCAGAGAAGAGGTGGTTTGACAGAGACAGATGGGTGACATCAGGTCATGGACCATCTGCTGCCATCTACCCAAAAGAGAGCCCGTTCTCAGCTTTCATACATCATCCGAACATGCGGTCCGGGAAAGAACAGCAGCTGCGCTGAAGGTGTCAATGCCGATGATAAGGCCAGAGGACAATAAAGTCTTGGCAAAAGGTGAGCTGCCCCTTAATGTAAACAATGCAGGACGTCAAAAACTGGGCGTCAGTGACATTTGGACATCGGGTCGTTGAGTCATAGGGTTATACAGGCCCATCGGATACTTGCCCACACCGGACAACATGTCCCAGCCTCACTAGTCCCACCTGCCTGTGTTTGGCCTATATTCCTCCACACCTGTCCTATCCATCCATGTGCCTGTCTAACTGTTTCTTAAATGTAATAAACATCAACAGACACCTGGTACATGGATAGGAAAGGGTTAGAGGGATATGGGCCATACGCGGGCATGTGGGACTACTGTAGACTTGGTTGCCATGGGCAAGTTGGGCCGAAGAGCCTGTTTCCGTGCTGTATGACTCTATGAGTCTGCGGAGTGGGGCTGCAACTAAGAGGGTGGGACCGTGGGAATCGTGGGAATGAGCAGAGTCTACACATGCCTCTGATGTAGAAAAGACACACTCTGATCATACTGAACTCGTGGTTGGAATAGAGATTTGCTTGTCAGTATTAGATTCCTGGTACCAGCCTCCCTATCTCTACATCACACTCCAGATAATTGTCGGCAATGGAATTCAAGATGGATATGACAGCAGCAGCAGCAGGGATTAATCATTTCTGGGGGTGATCATGAGAGGAATAGATCAGGGTGATGCACAGTGTCTCTTGCCCAGAGTAGGTGAATCAAGGACTAGAAGACATAGGTTTAAGGTGAAGGGGAAAAGATTTAATAGGAATGTGAGGGGTATCTTTTTCACACAAAGGTTGGTGGGTGTATGGAACAAGCTGCCAGAGGAGGTAGTCAAGGCTGGGACAATCCCAATGTTTAAGAAACAGTTAGATAGGTACATGGATAGGACAGGTTTGGAGGGATATGGGCCAAACGCGGGCAGGTGGGACTAGTGTAGCTGGGACATGTTGGCCTGTGTGGGCAACTGGGCATCAGGGCCTGTTTCCACACTGTATCACTCTATGAATATGAGCTGTAGTACTGGAGAGGAACACTAGAGACAGCAACAGGCACCCTGCTGCCTCTATGTACCACTCAAGCACTATCGTTCATTTCCAGCAGTTCATCAAAAAGTACAAGTAAGTTTATTGGCCAACTATTGACATACAAGGAATTTGCCTTGGTGCTCCACCCACAAGTAACAACATGACATATAGTGACAGTTACGAATGACTCAGAAAACACTAAACATTAATAATAAAATATTAATGACAAAACACCATTGATCAAGCATGTGAACCAACAAAATACCAGGTCAAAGAGAGGCTACAGATTTTTGGCAGTTGAGTAGAGCAACTACTCGTGGATAAAAACTGTTTTTATGTCTGGCTGTGGAAGCTTTGACAGTCCGGAGTCGCCTTCCAGAGGGAAGCGATTCAAAGTGTTTGTGGCCAGGGTGAGAGGGGTCAGAGATGATCTTGCCCGCTCGCTTCCTGGCCCCTGCAGTGTACAGTTCATCAATGGAGGGAAGGTTGCAGCCAATACCCTTCTCAGCTGATCGGACGATTCGCTGCAGCCTCCAGGTGTCGTGCTTGGTGGCTGAGCCAAACCAGACCATGATGGAAAAGGTGAGGACAGACTCTACGATGGCCGTATAGAATTGGACCATCATTGCCTGTGGCAGATTGTGCTTCCTTAGCTGCCGTAGGAAGTACATCCTCTGTTGTGCCTTTTTGACTGTGCAGTCCATGGTGACCCCCCCACTTAAGGTCCTTGGAGATGCATCCAAAACAATTTCCAGGAATTATTAATCCCTATCTTTAGATTATTTGATTGCGTGTACCAGCAGCTTTCTCGAGCAGTTAAATTTAATGAAGAACATTGAATTCTCTGAATAACCACTATAATCTTGTGTGAAGAGAATCACATCAAGCAAGCAAGCATTTCCATAATTAAACAACATGAAAATTACAGAATGCCACCAATGCTTAGGATTTTTATAATTTTATAATTTACTGATGTCGGTTTTACTCCGTTAAATGTCAGGTTAATTTAAAGTGAGATAAGTTGCTAAGTTCTGTAAACTTCCAAAAAATCCCCAAATCCTAAAATTAATCTTCATCCTTCTACTGCAATTCAGGCAGCGAACCAAATTCACAATGCCTGCAGAAAATTGTAACTTAGTGTGCAGCTGGCTCTAGCTTTAACATTCATCGGCTTATCGCTATGATGAGGTAATAATTTTATGGGTGATTGGTGGCCTTAAAGCAAGTCTGAATCATACAAAGTTAATTTGCACCTTTGAAGGATGAGAGGGGATCTTATTGAAACAAATAAGATTATTAAGGGTTTGGGCAGGCTAGAGGCAGGAAACATGTTCCCGATGTTGGGAGAGTCCAGAACCAGGGGCCACAGTTTAAGAATAAGTGGTAAGCCATTTAGAATGGAGAGTGTTGTGAGTCTGTGAAATTATTTTCCTCAGAAGGCAGTGGAGGCCAATTCTCTGCAGGTTTTCAATAGAGAGTTAGATAGAGCTCTTAAAGATATATGGGGCGAAGGCAGGAACACGGTACTGATTGTGAATGATCTGCCTTGATCACAGTGAATGTCGATGCTGGCTCAAAGGGCTGAATGGCCTAATCCTGTACCTATTGTCTACTGAAAGAGATACTGACAGAAGATCCACAACTGAAGAGGCACTGGAGGGGCATTCCTCAGGATAGGTATGGAAGAGGAGGGAATTCTTCTGGTCTTCTGTGTACAAGGAGATAGGCCCCCCTCTCGTTCTCTTACATGAAGGTTTGTGGGAGGAAGTAGATGGACTTATCAGGGCCAGAAGTCCACCCATCACCTCACACAGGACAAAGGATGACTGTCAGCTGGAGGAAGTGGTCACAGGTGACCTCTATTGCAGAGGAGACAGATGAGGACTTGAAGGCAGCACACGATTTCTATCAATGGTCAAGATCATTGATAGGACGGCACGGTGGCGTAGGGGTAGAGTTGCTGCCTTACAGCACTAGAGACCCGGGTTCGACCTCGACTACGGGTTCTTGTCTGTACAGAGTTTGTTCCTTCTCCCCATGTCCTGCATGGATTTTCTCCGAGATCTTTGGGTTTCCTCCCACACTCCAAAGGCGTACAGGTTTGTAGGTTAATTGGCTTGGTGTAAATGTAAATGCCAAAATTGGCCCGAGTGTGAATAGGGTAGTGACAATGTGCGGGGATTGCTGGTACGGACCCGGTGGGCCGAAGGGTCTGTTTCAATACGGTATCTCTGAACTAAACTAAAACTAAAACTAAAACATTCAGTGCATCAATAAATACCATACCCTACCATTTGCAAGAGCCACTTTACGGCCCATGTCCATCAGTCGTTTAATAACTGAGACCCTTCTTCAGACTGGCATATTAGATGCCCCATTTGCCTGCGTTTGGCAATATCCCTCTAGCTCTACATCTTTCTAAGCATATATATTAGGGATACATATTTCCAAATCTTCCTAACCATATATCTGCCCAAGTGTGTCCTAAAAGTAATATTTATCCACTTCTAGGTACCACTTCTAGGTATCAGCCAGGGCTTGAACCTAGCTTTCCTCAGCACTGTCCCACTCGGCCATACCCTGCATTATCAATGCACATCACCAGCCTTTCAACCTGGACAGATAGACCTCACCAGCACTTGCCCAACGTTTGGGAGACATCTCCATTCCACCAGTTGGACAAGGTTGTGAATTATTGCAGGCAGCACCAACTAGTGGGGGAATCCAATGTGATGGCACCTCCTCCTCCTTCCCCCTACTCCCTGTTGAGGAGTGAATGCTAGTCACCACCTGGGCCTCACAGTGCCAGAGACCTGGGTTCAATTCTGTCCTTGGGTTGCTGGCTGTCTGGAGTTTGCACATTTACCCTGTGACCGCATGGGTGCTCAAGCTTCGTCCCACATCACAAAGATGTGCGGGTTTGTCGGTTAATTGGCCTCTGTAAATTGCCCCTAGTGTGTAGCAGATGGATACGATAGTGGGATTAAAAAAATTAGTGTGAATGAATGATTAACGGTAAGCATGGACTTGTTGGGCTGAAGGGCCTGTTCCCATGCTGTATCTTTCAATCAATCAGTTTAACTCAACTTCCCTCTGATTCACTAACTACAGATGGTGTGAGCAAGGACCTTAGTTTTTAACCCCTCCCTTCATCACAACCAAACTCTGGTATCCTCCTCCATCCAAAAGCAAGAAACCTATGGTTGATTAAAACCTTTGTCACCCATTCATCGAGGTGGATCAAGTGATGGGTGGCTGGCGGGAAGCTTTAAAATGAAAACACCTTGGTTTGGTTTAGTTTGGTTTGGTTTAGAGATACAACACGGAAACAGGCCCTTCGGCCCACCAAGTCAAAGCCAATTAACCTACAAACAAACCTGTACATCTTTGGAGTGTGGGAGGAAACCGGACCACCTGGAGAAAACCCATGTGGTCACAGGGAGAATGCATAAACTCCGTACAGACAGCGCCTGTGGTCAGGAGCGAACCCGGGTCTCTGGTGCCGCGAGGCAGAAACTCTACCGCTGCGCCACTGTGCTGGAAAGCGAGGCACTGATGTACAAGCTGCACACACTAATATCCTTGTTGATATGGTGTTGGGCATGACGCATGTTACAGATGCATGCTGGCACCAGCTGCCTTACTGGGACCAATTTGTAATTCAAGGCACCTAAACAGCATGAGCTGTAGAATCATCTTTCACGGTCATAGAACCTGCTCGCTCCTCTCTCTAAGTATTGCTCTGTTAAAATCAATAAATCCTTAAATGAATACTAAAGCAGGTATCTTATTGCCAAAACAGTTTATGCTTGATCATATATTACCTTTGGCTTATAAACCTTTCATTTCCATGTCTAATGATCCAGTCAGGCAGCAATCCAATAACCAGTAATTTAATGGAATCATTTTCTGGTGGCTGAGTGTGAGGATAAGACCAATTTTTTACGTATATATTTTATTTCTAATTGGGAAGCTTTAAAGTGCTGCAAAGTTGGCGACCTATATAACACAACTTCAAGTAATTGATACAATGCTCCAAGATAAATGTACCGAGTGCAGCTAATACAAAATGCTTCCTCTTTAATTGTTTTCAATCATCTGTAACTGAGTTTGGGATTAACGTTTAGTGCATAAAACAGTTTTGAAGAGATGATATCCGTACTTGCGATGGTTGTGAAATCATTCCAAAAAGCAGCAAATTGTAAAGTTTGGTGCTTGTAAATTTACCCAAAACAATAGGTCAGGGGTACAACCACAACATGGGAGGGGAATTTGAAACAATTCAGACCCGATTTTACTGAGAGGGACGTCTTTGCTGCTCACTGTTTGGGGCCTCTGTTCCCACACCTTTAGCCTGTTAGGGTTTTATCAAGGTTTCTTATGACATAAAATGGCCGCAACTCAATGTGGGTGTAGTCAATGGCATCCTGTAAAATATGGAAATCCGCAAGTGCTGTGGGTGGCACAGCGGTAGATTTGCTGCCTTACAACGCTTGCAGCGCCGGAGACCCGGGTTTGATCCTGACTAGAGGTGCTGCCTGTACGGAGTTTGTACGATCTCCCCGTGACCTGCGTGGGTTTTCTCCGTGATCTTCGGTTGCCTCCCACACTCCAAAGACATGCAGGTAAATTGGCTTGGTAAATGTAAATTGTCCCTAGTGTATGTAGGATAGTGTTAGTGTGTGGGGATCGCTGGTCGGTGCAGATTCTCAGGACTGAAGGGCCTGTTTCCACGCTGTATTTCTAAACTAAAGTAAACTAGACTAAACAGCATAGATAGAGACATTACTCAAACTATAAAGAGTTCCAGAACAGCACCCAACTAAACCATCGTATACTAGCCTCTGATGTGAAAGATTGAAATATGATTAGCTAGTTCTCTTTAAATGACAATGTTTGATGCAACAGTGGGTGGCAAAATCAATGTTGTTACAGTTTCTTCATCTTCATCCAAGGAAATGACAGGTGCCTCATTACGTGAGAACAATTGTCACCTTCACAACAAGAGACAATGAAATGTGTAGGAAGGAACTGCAGATGCTTCTTTAAACCGAAGATAGACACAAAAAGCGGAGTAAAGGGCCTGTCCCACCAGCATGCGGCTAGCGCGACAAAACCGCAAGCGGGGTTCGCGAGTAATCCCCTAGTGAGATGACGGGAAGTTTGAGCGAAGTCCGCGGGAAGGTCACGCGTGACGTGATTTTTACTCATATAAACGGGGGTTGCAGGCTTTAGATCCTGTGGCGCACACTAATACTTTCCCCACAATTAACTTTCTCTCGGATTTTCACAGCTTTACCATTTCCCTTACCAAGTAAGTTATTTTTGTTTATAGCAGTATTCTGCTAGATAAATCCTTGGACGCTGCTCTAACATTTCTATTTTATTAATGACATTGGCTATGAGATTACTTGATTCTTTTTACCCGATCCTGCTTAATTGGATCACACGTAAATTTAAGATGCTTTATCATTATGGAACCACAATTGCTGCTTTAAATGTGTTGTATTGAAAATAATTAGTCTAAAAAGACATTGATAGCTTATTAGAACATATGGGGTCAAAAATAACTCGAGCTCAACGTGAAAACTGCAGGGACATGGGGAAAAGTGGCCAAACGTCCCCATTTTATTTATGAACTTTACAGACATTTAAGTTCCCTCTGGAGACAATGATATGGGCATAATTTGTATTAGCATTGGTTTGCGATTTTCACAATGCGTACGTCCTCAATGTGGCTGCGGGCCTCTCGGCCGTTGCCGCGCGGGATTTTGAACAGTGTCAGTTTTTCGGAGCCCCGCGCGATGTCGGGACCAGCTCCGCACAACTCCATACGGCTCCGGCGATTGAAGTGGGACAGGCCCCGCGAGGCCTTGTGGCTCAAGTGACCGCGTTAGGTCGCGCTCGCCGCATGCAGTCGCATGCTGGTGGGACAGGCCCTTAACTCAGCGGGACAGACAGCATCTCTGAAGAAAAGGAATAGGTGACATTTCAGATCTGAAGAAGCGTCTCGGCCCAAAATGTCACCTATTCCTTTTCTCCAGAGTCGCTGTCTGACTCGCTGAGTTACTCCAGCTTGTTGTATCTATCTTAAGAGACAATAGAGTCCATGGTTTGCATTAAGGTTGAAGCTGTTAGTGTTGCATTGTCACTTTCCATTGCAAAATGTTTAATAAAACACAGAGAGTCGAAGATTGAACAGCATTGAAATTCAGGGATATAAAAAATCTTCTCAAACTATCTTCTTTGGAAAGGGCCTCCACTGCCCGTCTCCCTCCTTTCACTCTTTTAGCAGCTTGACCTATTCTAAGAAGTCTCATTCCCCCAGGCATCTCAGTGGACCTCAGCCAAGGTACATGTGTCTGAAGGCACCCAAATACAGTTGATCGCCAGGTGAATCACTGTCAGCATGGTGCTGTCATTTCTATGATCACCGTGATAGTCATTTGCAATGCAGTTGTGGTGCTGCTGTCAGAGTAGAGATGTAACATTAAGAGAATATTTTACCTTCAAAGAAAGTTATGGACATGGTTGGGAATTGGCAGCGCTGCCCATGCAGCTGTGGCTCGACTGCAGTCCGTCTGTCTTTTCTTTTTTTTTTCTTCTTTTGTCTTGTTAGATGTATGTTTTAGTTTATTTTTAGTTGTGTATGTGTGGGGGAAAACTTATTTTAATATCTTCCTTCAAGTGGATGCGACCATTTCCTTGTCGTATCTCCGTCTCCATCTGCGCTGAGGCATAATCGTGGAGCTGGCGGCCTCCAACTGGGACGGACCTCGAGGCTCCAGTGGCAGAGCCTGTGGACTCACCATCGCGAAGTTGGCCGACTTCAGGGCTGTGGTGGCGCTGTGGCTGCGGCCCGACTTCAGGGCCTCGGAGGCTTCGGCCGCGGGGCCTGTGGACGACAACATTGGGAGCTCGCAGGTCCCAGGTTTGTGACCGATTCTCCGGAGCTCCCGCAACAACAGCTTCGTCCGCTGGACTGGAGGGTGGCAGCTTCGTCCGCCCCGGGTGCGGAATTTGAACCGGACCGTTCGCGGAGCTTGGATTCGGTCGTGGGACTTACCATCACCCGGCGGGGGCCCCAACATCGAAAGCCTGGATCGCCTCAACGCAGAGGGGGAATAAGCAAGGAAGAGATAAGTCTTTAAGACTTTTTGCCTTCCATCACGGTGAGGAGGTGCCTGGAAATTCACTGTGATGGATGTTTGTGTTAAACTGTGTTCATTGTGTGTTCTGTTACGTTATTTTCTGTCATGACTGCAAGGTGCCCAATTTCGTTCAAACTAATAAGTTTGAATGACAATAAAGGAAACTCAATTGTGCCAGCATAATCCTCGGAGTCCTCTTGCTTTCCTAGGTAATTGGAAGTTTAAATGGTTTGTAGTTTAATTTGCCTCTGTAAATTGTCACCAATATTTAGGGAGTGGATGGGAAAGTGGGATAACATTGAAGTAATGGTCTAAGTTTAAAGTTAAGGACCAGGTTCTTGAAGATGATCATTGCCTGGCTCTGAAGACATGTGGTGCAATGCATCATCTAGCAATGCACTGTCTCTTGACTGAAAGTTCTCCAGTTCTAAGCTGCTGCGTTTTCTGAGGAGTTGCGAATGGAATTGAATATTGTATAATTAGCAAACTTCCTGTCTTTGTGATGGGAAGGGGGTCATTGATGAAGAAGCTGAAGACGGCGGGGTGAACTCCTGCAGCAACACCCTTAGGTTTAGATGGATCTCCAATATTGACAATCAAGGGCAGCCAATCTCACTTTAAATCTGGAATTTAGCTCTCCGGTCCATTTGCAATCAAATGAAAGAGATTAGAGGTGAGGAGTAGTGGAGAAAGAATGTATTTGACCATGCATGAGAAGGAGGGTCTTGACCCGAAACGTCTCAATTCCTTCTCTCCATAGATGCAGCCTCACCCACTGAGTTTCTCCAGAATTTTGTGTCTACCTTCGATTTTACCAACATCTGCAGTTCTTTCGTAGAGATATAATATGTCCATGGCAGTAGTCCATAGTGTTCCATTGTTGAGATAGGATTAGGATCGTGCAAGTTGGTTCAAGAACCTGATCATTCCAGGAATGATCCTGGTGGTGTTTGACTTAATCCTTAAGTATCTCCTACCCATTAGTACCAGTGAAAAGAGGGCATGGCATGGATAGTACAGATCCTTGATGCCATCTTCTTGAGGTAGCACCTCTTGTAGATGCTTTTACAGACAGAGCCATAGTCATACAGAACAAAACAGGCCCATCAGTCCAAATCATCCATGTCAACCAAGATTCCCCATCTAAGCTGGTTCCATTCCCCCGCATTTGTTCCATATCCCTCTAAACTATTCCTATCCATGTGCCTGTCCAAGGGTATGGTAAATTTTGCTATTGTACCTGCCTCCACATCTAGCAGATCTGACCCACCATCCTCTGAGTGAAAAAAGCTGCCCCTCATGTGCCTTCTCTCATCTTAGAGACATACAGTCATATAGTGTGGAAATAGCCCAATTTGCCCACACCAAATAACATGCTCCATCTACACGAGTCCCACTTTCCCGCACTTGGCTCTTAACCTATCCTATCCATGTACCTGACAAAATGTCTCTTGGGCGTCATGACCGTGCCTGCTTCAACTATCTCATCTGGTAACTCTTTCCATATACAGTGGCTTGCAAAAGTTTTCATACACCTTGAACTTTTCCACATTTTGTCACGTTACAACCACAAACGTAAATGGATTTTATTGGGATTTTATGTGATAGACCAGCACAAACTGGCGCATAATTGTGAAGTGGAAGGAAAATGATACATGGTTTTCAAATTTTTTTTACAAGTAAAAAACTGAAAAGTGTGTCCTGCAAAAGTATTCAGCCCCCTTTACTCTGATACCTCTAAATAAAATCCAGTGCAACCAATTGCCTTCAGAAATTATCTAATTAGTAAATAGAGTCCACTTGTGTGTAATCTAATCTCAGTATAAATACAGGTGTTATGTGAAGGCCTCAGAGGTTTGTTAGAGAACATTAGTGAACAAACAGCATCATGAAGCCCAAGGAACACACCAGACAGGTCAGGGATAAAGTTGTGGAGAAGTTTAAAGCAGGGTTAGGTTCTAAAAAAATATCCCAAGCTTTGAACATCTCACGGAGCACTGTTCAATCCATCATCCGAAAATGGAAAGAGTATGGCACAACTGCAAACCTACCCAGACATGGCCGTCCACCTAAACTGACAGGCCAGGCAAGGAGAGCATTGATCAGAGAAGCAGCCAAGAGGTCCATGGTAACTCTGGAGGAGCTGCAGAGATCCACAGCTCAGGTGGGAGAATCTGTCCAAACTATTAGTCGTGCACTCCACAAATCGGGCCTTTATGGTAGAGTGGCAAGAAGAAAGCCATTGTTGAAACAAAGCCATAAGAAGTCCCGTTTGCAGTTTGCCAGAAGCCATGTGGGGGACACAGCAAACATGTGGAGGAAGGTGCTCTGGTCTGATGAGACCAAAATTGAAGTTTTTGGTCTAAATGCAAAACGCTATGTGTGGCGGAAAACTAATACTGCACATCACCCTGAACACGCCATCCCCACTGTGAAACATGGTGGTGGCAGCATCATGCTGTGGGGTTGCTTTTCTTCAGCAGGGACAGAGAAGCTGGTCAAAGTTGATGGGAAGATGGATGGAGCCAAATACAGGGCAATCTTGGAACAAAACCTGTTAGAGTCTGCAAAAGACTTGAGACTGGGGCAGAGGTTCACCTTCCAGCAGGACAACGACCCTAAACATACAGCCAGAGCTACAATGGAATGGTTTAGATCAAAGCATATTCATGTGTTAGAATGGCCCAGTCAAAGTCCAGACCTAAATCCAATTGAGAATCTCTGGCAAGACTTGAAAATTGCTTTTCACAGACGCTCTCCATCCAATCTGACTGAGCTCAAGGTATTTTGCAAAGAAGAATGGGCAAAAATTTCAGTCTCTAGCTGTACAAAGCTGGTAGAGACATACCCCAAAAGACTTGGAGCTGGAATTGCAGCGAAAGGTGGTTCTACAAAGTGTTGACTCAGGGGGGCTGAATACTTTTGCACGCCACACTTTTCAGTTTTTTATTTGTAATAAAATTTGGAAACCATGTATCATTTTCCTTCCACTTCACAATTATGCACCACTTTGTGTTGGTCTATCACATAAAATCTCAATAAAATACATTTACGTTTGTGGTTGTAACGTGACAAAATATGGAAAGGTTCATGGGGTATGAATACTTTTGCAAGCCACTGTACCCACGACCCTTTTTGTTGAACAAAAGTTAGCCCTCAGGTTCCTATTAAATCTCCCCCCCCACCCCAAATCTACGTCCGCTGGCTCTTGATTCCCCTACTCTGGGTAAAAGACTATGCATTGACCCTATCAATCCCCCTCATGATTTTAAACACCGCTATAAGATTACCCTCCTACACTCCAAGGAATTGAGTCCTAACTTGCTCAATCTCTTCGTGTAGCTCAGACCCTCATGTCCTGGCAAAATCCTCTTCAAATTTTTTTGCACGCTCTAGCTAAATTGTATTTTTCCTAAAGCAGGTTACTGATGGAGGGGGTGGCTGTACCCATGATGGACTGGGCTGAGTCCATCTCTGCACTCACATAGGGGATTTTACCCACTTTTAAACTCCCATCCTCCTGCAATGAGGACAATATGTCATTTTATTTTCTAACCACTTATATTTTTGATGTCTTGTGCTTGTATTTCTAGGTTACACAAAAATGCTGGAGAAACTCAGCAGGTGCAGCAGCATCTACGGAGCGAAGGAAATAGGCAGCGTTTCGGGTCGAAACCCTTCTTCAGACTGACAGGGGATGGGGGGAGCAGGGAGAAGAAAGGAAAAAGGAGGAGAAAGAGGAAAGGTAGGACGGGGAGGAGACAGCAAGGGTTAACAAAATTGTGAGAAATCGATGTTAATGCCACCAGGATGCAGACGCCCCAAGCGGAATATGAGGTGCTGTTCCTCCAATTTCCGGTGTTGCTCACTCTGGCCATGGAGGAGGCCCAGGACAGAGAGGTCGGATACGGAATGGGAGGAGGAGTTGAAGTGCTGAGCCACCGGGAGGTCAGGTTGGTTAATGCGGACCGAGTGGAGGTGCTCGGCGAAATGATCGCCAAGCTTATGCTTGGTCTCACCGATATAGATCAGCTGACATCTGGAGCAGCGGATGCAATAGATGAGATTGGAAGAGGTGCAGGTGAACCTCTGTCACACCTGGAACGACTGCTTGGGTCCTTGAATGGAGTCGAGGGGGGAGGTAAAGTGACAAGTGTAGCATCTCTTGCGGTTGCAGGGGAAAGTGCCCGGGGAAGGGGTGGAGCGGGAGGGAAGGGAAGAATTGACAAGGGAGTTACGGAGGGTGCGGTCTTCGTGGAAGGCAGACAGGGGGGGGGGGGAGATGGGAAGATGTGGCGAGTGGTGGGGTCACGTTGGACGTGGCGAAACTGACGGAGGACTATTTGTTGTATGTGCCGACTAGTGGGGCAAAAGGTGAGGACCAGGGGGATTCGGCCCTTGTTGTGAGTGGGGGAATGGGGAGAGAGAGCAGTGTTACGGCGTATGGAGGAGACCCTGGTGCGAGCCTCATCTATAGTAGGGGAGGGGAACCCCCGTTCCCTGAAGAATGAGGACATTTGTGATGCCCTGGTGTGGAACACCTCAACCTGGGAGCAGATGTGGTGTAGACGGAGGAATTGGGAGTAGGGGATGGAGTCCTTACAGGAAGCAGGGTGGGAGGAAGAGTAGTCAAGATAGCCGTGGGAGTCAGTGGATTTATAGTGGATGTCGGTCAGGAGTGTATCCCCTGCGATGAAGATAGTGAGGTCAAGAAATGGTAGGGAAATGTCAGAAATGGTCCAGGTGTATTTGAGTGCCGGATGGAAGTTGATGGTGAAATGGATGAAGTCAGTCAGTTGTGTGTGGCTGCAGGAGGTGGCACCAAAGCAGTCGTCGATGTAGCGGTCAGGGATGGGGCCCTGGTACGCTTAGAACAAGGATTGTTCGACATACCTGCCAAAAAGGCAGGTGTAGCTGGGGCCCATGTGCGTGCCCATAGCTACGCCTTGTACTTGGAGGAAATGGGAGGAGTCAGATGAGAAGTTATTGAGGGTAAGGACCAAGATAGACTGGCAATTGATTCTTGAAGGGTTGACAGTGGATATGCAATGGAAGGCATTTAAAGACTGCATGGATGAACTACAACAATTGTTCATTCCAGTATGGCAAAAGAATAAATCAGGAATGGTAGTGCATCCATGGATAACAAGGGAATTCAGGGATAGTATCAAAGCAAAAGATGAAGCGTACAAATTAGCCAGAGAAAGCAGCCTACCAGAGGACTGGGAGAAAGTCCAACAGAGGAGGACAAAGGGCTTAATTAGGAAAGGGAAAATGGATTATAAAAGAAAACTGGCAGGGAACATAAAAACTGACTGCAAAAGTTTTTATCGATATGTGAAGAGAAAAAAATTAGTTAAAACAAATGTAGGTTCCTTGCAGTCAGAAACAGGTGAATTAATCATGGGGAACAAGGACATAGCAGACCAATTGAATAACTACTTTGGTTCTGTCTTCACTAAGGAAGACATAAATAATCTGCCAGAAATAGCAGGGGATCGCGGGTGAAATGAGATGGAGGAACTGAGTGAAATCCAGGTTAGCTGGAAAGTAGTGTTAGGTAAATTGAATGGATTAATGGCCAATAAATCTCCAGGGCCAGATAGGCTGCATCCCAGGGTACTTAAGGAAGTAGCCCCAGAAATAGTGGATGCCTTAGTGATAATTTTTCAAAACTCTTTAGATTCTGGAGTAGTTCCTGAGGATTGGAGGGTATCTAATGTAACCCCACTTTTTGAAAAGGGAGGGAGAGAGAAAATGGGGAATTACAGACCAGTTAGTCTAACATCAGTAGTAGGGAAACTGCTAGAGTCAGTTATTAAAGATGGGATAGCAGCGCATTTGGAAAGTGGTGAAATCATTGGACAAAGTCAGCATGGATTTATGAAAGGTAAATCATGTCTGACGAATCTTGTGGAATTTTTTGAGGATGTAACTAGTTGAGTGGATAAGGGAGAAGCAGTGGATGTGTTATATCTGGACTTTCAGAAGGCTTTCGACAAGGTCCCACATAAGAGATTAGTATACAAACTTAAAGCACACGGTATTGGTGGTTCAGTATTGATGTGGATAGAGAACCGGCTGGCAGACAGGAAGCAAAGAGTAGGAGTGAACGGGTCCTTTTCAGGATGGCAGGCAGTGACTAGTGGGGTGCCACAAGGCTCAGTGCTGGGACCCCAGCTATTTACAATATATATTAATGATTTGGACGAGGGAATTGAATGCAACATCTTGAAGTTTGCGGATGACACGAAGCTGGGGGGCAGTGTTAGCTGTGAGGAGGATGCTTGGAGGCTGCAAGGTGACTTGGATAGGCTGGGTGAGTGGGCAAATGCATGGCAGATGCAGTATAATGTGGATAAATGTGAGGTTATCCACTTTGGTGGCAAAAACAGGAAAGTAGACTATTATCTGAATGGTGGCAGGTTAGGAAAAGGGGAGATGCAACGAGACCTGGGTGTCATGGTACACCAGTCATTGAAAGTAGGCATGCAGGTGCAGCAGGCAGTAAAGAAAGCAAATGGTATGTTAGCATTCATAGCAAAAGGATTTGAGTATAGGAGTAGGGAGGTTCTACTGCATTTGTACAGGGTCTTGGTGAGACCACACCTGGAGTATTGGTCTCCAAATCTGAGGAAAGCCATTCTTGCGATAGAGGGAGTACAGAGAAGGTTCACCAGACTGATTCCTGGAATATCAGGACTTTCATATGAAGAAAGACTGGATAGACTCGGCTTGTACTCGCTAGAATTTAGAAGATTGAGGGGGGATCTTATAGAAACTTACAAAATCCTTAATTGGACAGGCTAGATGCAGGAAGATTGTTCCCGATGCTGGGGAAGTCCAGGGCAAGGGGTCACAGGATAAGGGGTAAATCTTTTAGGACAGAGCTGAGAAAAACATTTTTCACACAGAGAGTGGTGAATCTCTGGAATTCTCTGCCACAGAAGGTAGTTGAGGCCAGTTCATTGGCTATATTTAAGAGGGAATTAGATGTGGTCCTTGTGGCTAAAGGGATCAGGGGGTATGGAGAGAAGGCAGGTATGGGATACTGAGTTGGATAATCAGCCATGATCATATTGAATGGGGGTGCAGGCTCGAAGGGCCGAATGGCCTACTCCTGCACCTATATTCTATGTTTCTAACTCCACTAGGTGGAGGAGAGCATCAGTGGACGGGTATAGGTTGATCCTCCGGTCGAGGAAGAACCGGAGGGCTTTGAGACCATCCTGGTGGGGGATGGAGGTGTAGAGTGACTGGACGTCCATGGTGAAGATGAGGGGATGGGGGCCTGGAGAATGGAATGCGCAGAGATGACGGAGAGTGTCTGAGGTGTCTTGAACATAGGTGGGGAGGGATTTAACAAAGGGGATAGGATGGAGTCAAGGTATGTGGAAATTAGTTTGGTAGGGCACGAACAGGCAGAGACAATGTTAGGTTTGTGGATTTTGGGGAGTAGGTAAAATCGGGCCGTGCGGGGCTGGGAAACGATGAGGTTGGAGGCTCGGGGGGGTAGATGAAGTCAGTTATGGTGCTCGAGATGGTGGCCTGGGTGCTCGTTAATGGGGTCATGGTCCAGGGGTAAGTAGGAGGAGGTGTCCGAGAGTTGGCGCGGGGCCTCAACTTTGTAGAAATAAATGCACCAGACTACCACGGCACCTCCCTTGTCGGCAGGTTTGATAACCAGGTCTGGGTTGTTGCAGAGTGAGTTGATGGCAATACGTTCAGGGGGGGAAGAGATTGGAGTGAGACAGTGGAGTAGAGAAGATGATGCAGTTGATGTCGCAACGGCAGTTTTGGATAAAACATTCTAAAGCCGGAGGACCACAAGGGGGGTTCCACGAGGAGGGGGTACGGTGGAGACGGGAAAAGGGATCATCAATGGGGGGGGGGGGGGGGGGGGGGTGAGGACTCCTTTGTTCCCAATACCATACATTTCTGTGGAAGTTATAACATGTTGTTAGAGTGTTCATTCCATTTTGCAGTAATCTTAAAGATCAACCTTTATAAACCCGACAAGTATAGTCAGGAGATGCCACTGGGTGTGATAATTAAAATAGAGATATGATAAAGACCACAATTGAGTCATTCAAGTCTGGGTCAAAAGAATTGGTAGGAATTTGTAGCAATACAGATGGAAGAAAGAAAAAATAATGAAGGCATTTATCGGAATGAAAAGAATGACAAGCAAACAAAAAATGGCAAAGAAATGTAAGTGTTTAAGAAAAAGTGAGAGCAAGATTGAACTTCAAAGATTAACTGAATTAAGCATCAATTCCACTGAGATAAAGGGCAAAGTTAAATTTTCTTTTATTGTCATGATTTATATTATAGTGATGGCAAACGGGGGCCAGTTAAAAACTGTATCACCGACTTCCTGGCTATTTTATTTCTTGTGAAGATGTTTCCATTCCCTGAAGGCTTGTGGCATTTATTGCATTGATTCTCAACTATCTTGTGAAAGAGGGAAATGCCAGGCAAGCTGGAATACTTTAGCCTGGGTTAACCAGACTGGTTTGCATTCATAATGTTTTTTTTAATTTAATATCTCAGAATCTAAGCCCGAACTACCCAACTTTACAGTGTTCATAATTGAGCAGCATTAGTATCGTTGAGTTGACTACTGTGAGGGGGAGGGACTGGCACGGGATACTTTGTAACTTTGTCGCTGCCCTTTATGTGGTGCCTATTTGCATACCTTGGGTAAGCAAGCAAAGAGTTCACTGTGACTTGTCGCATATGACAATAAAGTATTCATTCATCCATTCAATAAAGGTTGAACTGAAGAAAGGTCTCGAGCTGAAACGTTCCTATCTATGTTTTCCAGAGATGCTGCCTGACCTGCTGAGTTACTCCGGTATTTTGTGTCTTCTTGTGTATTAAGCAACATCTGTAGTTTGGTGTTTCTACCAACCAAAGCAGCTAATATAAAGCAAAGAGTTTTAGAGCTTTGAACCCTTTGCCTTACTAAAACTACTTGCAATTCCCTCTTTCTCTTTTACATCATGCTGGAATTTGTTTGAAATGCAGGCACTTACACCAGTTGGTGTATTGAACATTAGAGGCACACTGCCAATCTTGCAAAGAACTCCACAAAGGCAAAAAACAGATTGCTCGACGAACTCAACAGCATCTGTGGAGAGAAATGGATGGACAACGTTTCAGGGCAGGAAGAAGGGACCAGACCCTCCAAAGATGCTGTCTGTCCTGTTGAGTTCATCCAACAGTTTGATTTTCGCCTTTGAAGAGTTCTTAGCCAGATTTGCAGAGTGCCTCTATTTTTCCCATTCATTTCCCTCCTCAGATGCTGCCTGACCAGATCAATTACTCCAGAAGGGTACACAAAAGACTGGAGAAACTCAGCAGGTGCAGCAGCATCCAAGGAGCGAAGGAGATAGGCGACGTTTTGGGTCGAGACCCTTCTTCAGTCTGATTCTCCAGCATCTGCAGTTCCTTCTTTGACAATTACTCCAGCAGTCGGTTTTTCACTTCAGATTCCAACATCTGCGGTCCCTTGGTTTCGTAGTCTTCTAGGCATTCTGCATATATTTACTGAAGATCACAATAGAAGAAAGCAACTGAAGAAGTGCCCTGAATCACAAGATATTTATTTCTCCCCAGCTCTAGCTATTAAAGCGATGGCCAGCATAACTTTTCATTTTGGCAGCTCTGTGCTAATGTATTGAATCTTAGTTTCCTTGACAGACCAACTTTTATTGATGACACAACTCAGAAGTTAGTAGACATTAAAGCAACCATTCGCAAATATTTTATGCTTTACTTTCTTTTTATTCCTTTCAGTTTATGACTTTGCGCACATGTGGCAGACTCAGCACGTTGGTGTACGGCAAAGGACTGTCGGCATTAAATATGATCATCGTGCTCTTGGAAAACTAAACAAACTGCGTCGTAAGTCACTTTTCTGACATAAGACAATAAAGATATCCTGTTGTCCTTTTCAGAAAGAAAGGGAAGAATATCAGAAATTGATAGAGGATGGAACGGTGGCGCAGCGGTAGAGATGCTGCCTTACAGCACTTGCAGCGCCGGAGACCCGGGGTTCATCCTGACTATGGGTGCTGGCTGCACGGAGTTTGTATGTTCTACCCATTGGTTTTCTCCGAGATCTTCGGTTTCTTTCCACACTCCAAAGACGCACAGGTTTGTAGGATAATTGGCTTGGTACAAGTGTAAAAAACTGTCCCTAGTGTGTGTAGGATAGGTTTAATGTGCGGGGATCGCAGGTCAGTGCAGACACTGTGGGCCGAAGGGTCTGTTTCTGCGCTGTGTCACTAAACTAAACTGACTGAACATTCCTGACAAAACTATGATGTTGATTCTGAAGTTTATAGCACAGTCCTTTATATAACAAGATTAAATGGGAAAGAAAAAACATATTAAGGTTACCAAGCATGTTAAATTCGTCTGCTGGCAAAATTCCCAACCTGTCTGGGTGTAGTTTTCATCAGCTGCCTAATTAATAGCAAGTCAGAGAGAAATTGGTAATTGAATTGTATCTGAAATTGATGGGAAACCTTAGCATCAATTAATATTCATATATGTTCCATGCTGTGTCTCGAGTATGATGATACTCTTCCATGCACACTGGTCCAAAGCCAAAATTTGGCTTGGAAAATAAGTACTCTAAGCTGAAAACAATGAATGGGCTGAGATTTCATGGCCTGAAGCAGAGCTTTAGTTTAGAAGCAGCCTAACAAAGGTCAGATTCATTTGAAGACAGCTCGGCTAGTGTTTCGTGCGATTCTGCTGCAGTCTGTAAAATACAACCAAAAAAAAACCTATTAACAATAAAAACTTACCTGACTGTCATGTGCATTATAAAAAAATATTTTTGCTGCGAAAACAGGCAGTTTTGGAGAATTCTTAATTCTTCAATCGTCCGGGTCAAATCCGAAGAGCAATTACAATTTATCAATACCTTCTTGCTACTGATACTTCATCTTATTTGTACATCTATGATTAATCTAAAAATCTGTTTGGAGATAACCAGCAAAGCTCTTTGTTTGCAAAAATATTGCTGGCCATCATTGAATAAATCGATACATTAATTTTAAAGAGAAACAGGCAGGAATGTGTAATGACCATTTGGCCAAATTATGTATTGACTATTCAGCCATTAAAATAAACACTTGGTCTTTCTGTAGCTTCATCTGTGCGTTAAGGATTTCAACCATTATTTGGAAATCAACATTGTTTTTTTAAATGTATAATTTCTCAGTGTGCAAATCTTTTGTTTAAACCATATTTGATTGTTCCTACATCTGATGTATTATGTGCAAATTTGTCCAAATAGTAACAGATCTATCGATTCCAATACTCTACCACCTCAGTAAAAGGGTGTTCTTGCAAATGGTGATGAAACCAAATGAGCATCATTGGGTGGTATAGGAGGCAGGATAAAGTTTGGGGGTGGTGGGATCAGTGGAGGCAGAGCAAGCTGAATATCCTCTCCTGGATATCAGCAAAGGTAGGGTAGATGGTCAGAATCTTTTTCCCAGAGTGGAAATGTCCAACGGTAGAAGGCATAGCTATAGGTGGGGGGGGAGAGAAGTGTAAAGGAGGTGTGCGGAGCAGGTTTTTTACACAGAGGGTGGTGGGAGATTGAAATACACTGCCAGGAGTGGTGGTGAAGGCAGATACATTAGTGGTGTTTAAGAGGTTTTCAGATAGGCACATGGATTTGCAGGGATGGAGGGGTATGGAGATCAGTCTGAAGAAGGGTCTCGACCCGGGGTGGGAGATTGCAACCTTCACATGGTCGGCCCTTTCGACGAATGCAATCAACTGGCGTGCACAATCAAGTAAGATCAAATAGAACAAGTTGTCCTACAACTTTAAGCTGTGCACGCCATACGCAAGAAGAAGAAGAAGGGTCTTGACCCAAAAAGTCACCCCTTCCTTCTCTCCAGAGATGATGCCTGTCCTGTGTCTAAGGCATACGATCACTTGCAGGCAGTTCAGATCAGGTTGGCATCAGACATTGTGGGCCGAAGGGCACTCTCTTATACTGTGCTGTTCTAAGTATTATGTTCCAATGGAGTAATATTATGGCACCCGTAAAGAAAGTGCCAACCGCATTGTTATTCACTGAAACCCTCGCTTTATGGATCTTTTAATGAATTTGTTCATGCAATGAGAATGTTGCGGAGACTATCACTAATTGCCCCTGAAATTAGGAATCACTCACATTGTTGGTCTCAAGTTACATGTAGAATGGCAAATCTGATGACTTTAATCCCTTCCTGCTTACCATTAAAATCATGAACACACAAAGTCCTTCAGCACAGAAGTTGGTCCTTTGGCCCATAGTGTCCAATGTGGCCTCTTTGCACATCAGTGCTAATCCCACTTTCCCACATTAGGTCTGTGTCATCCTATATTTGTTGAGCACTAAATCTAATTCCGAATTTATTTCATTTTTGAAATTAAATTTTTTGATTCATTTGAACATGCAACGGTCCAGAACATTAACATGATTGAAAAAACAAACTCTGATCTTGCAGAAATGCCTTTAGATTCAGAATAAGAGGACATACATTTAGAAAGGAGATGAGGAGAAATGTCTTCAGTCAGAGGGTGGTGAATCTGTGGAATTCATTGCCACAGATGGCTGTGGGGGCCAAGTCATTGGGTATTTTTCAAGCTTAAATTCACAGATTCTTGATTTGTAAGGATGCCAAACGTTATGGGGAGAAAGCAGGAGAATGGGGTTGAGAGGGAAAGATAGATCAGCATAGATTGAATGACAGGTTAGACTCAATGGGCCGAATGGCCTACTTCTGCTGCTATATCTTGTGAACTTATAAATGCTGCAGCATCCACTAGGGTTTGAATGTCCTAGAATCTGAAGAAGGATCCCAATCGATTCATCACCTGTCCATGTCCACCACGAATGCTGGCTGACACACTGGGTTATTTCAGCACTGTATTCTACTCTTGCTTCTATTTCCTGTTTTCTGATGTTCCAGGCCACCATCTCTTCAAGTGCCTCGGTCTCCAACATCGTCAAGCTTTTCCTTGATAATGCTCCAGTCATACACAACCAGGGTGTCTCTTTACATTTTTAGGAGTTTTATATTGTTGTTGGTAAAGACCATATATTTTACTTCGGAGTCACGTGAGTGACTACGTGAAGACCCCGCCAGTGTGCATGCGTGACATATCGTCGAACGCATTGCGAAGCGACAGGCAGGAGGAGCGCCGCTCCACCAGCGTAAGTTTAAAATCGGCCCGCAGGTAAGTACTTACCATTCCTGAGGTCGTTTGTCGGCTCTGTGTTGTTGTTTTTCAGAGCGCACCATGGAGTCCAGGACAAAGTCCAAAAGAGCCGCTGCCAAAGTTGCTGCTGAGAACCGCGAAGGAGGCAGCCAGCGGCGTCCGAGTTCTCCAGAGCTGCTGGTTCAATCCGCAACCCCCGACTTCACGCCGCTACAGCCCGCAGGTGCTCCTCGGACTGGCGGCAAATCCACCCGAAAGTCGGGCAGGTCCGCTGACTGGGCTGAGTCCAGACCGGAGGACACCCCGCTCGTGGGAAGCGATGGCGGTCGACTGTCCCGCATGGAGCGGATGGTAGAGCAGTTGCTCCAACGTGACCTGCTACAGCAGGGGTATGGTCACAGTGGGTCTCCTCGCAGACCCACGGCAGCATCCTTTTCAGGACTGCCAAATGTCTCGCCCTCCTTGCAGGGGAGCATAAGGAGTCAGAACTGGGCTGACTCTGTAGAAGGGGGCATGGCTGAAGATACATCTAAGCTAGGGGTGCCAGAAGAGGAGCTATTGGGTATGGTCACAAAATTTGCGATGCCTACCCAAAAAAGTGCTGCCATTACATCCCAAGTTGGCAGCCAGTATCAATCACAAGGTAACTAACCAACTGCAAGAGCAAGCCATCAATGACACGGCAGCAAACTACTTAGCTCCGGAGAATTGCGTCTCCCTCAATGTGCCTGCTGTTAACAACCCCATTTGGGGTAACATGAGCCCTGGGATAAGGAGCCAAGAAGTCAAACTCCAGAAGATCCTCAAACTGCTGGCTGCTGGGATTACAGCCGTTGCCAGGACAGTGGACGGAGTTGAAATGCCGGAGGAGCTGCAGGACGCGCTAGCTCTCCTGTGTAACACTCAATATGAGATCAACAGTTACAGGAAGAGCGTCATCCGGCCTGCACTCAACCCCAAGTTTACGGGGTTGTGCAGACCCAGCAGTGCACAGCCGCCAACATTGCTATTTGGGGACAACCAGCCGAAACAGGTCAAAGACCTCGATGAAGAGGCAAAGGCAATTGGAAATTGCCGGCTGCCACCAAGTCCCCATACCAGCGGCGGCAGCACCCCTATGCATCCACCAGCAGACAACGCTACAGCGATAGACCACCTGCTGGTGAAAGCTCAAAGGCCGGACAACCTGCTCAACGGTCTTTTTTAGACCTGGCCCAGCACGGCCTTCTTGGAAGATGCGCCTCCACCTCCCAGGAAACAAGGACAGAGGCAACCAACGCAGCACCGCCGGTAACCATGGAGGTAGGTGGGTCTGGTTGCCTCATGAACATCGCATGTTTAGACACGGTTTAGGGGATGGTTGCACTTGTTTCGGGATGCATAGAGCACTTTAACTACTGATCCTTTCATACTGGAAAATATTCAGGGATATAAAATTGAATTTGTTCACAAACTCTTCCCCTGTTCAGCATACACCTAGTCGGAAGTTTGTACTTTCACAGAAAGAAAAGACAGAAGGTCATGCTGAACTCTTAAGACTAAATTCAAAAGGGGTAATTTAGAAAACCAAAAGAGAGTCTCATGAGTTTGTATCGAACTTTTTCACTAAAAATAAAAAAGACGGCGGATGCCGCATCATCATAGATTTGACTGAACTGAATACTTTCGTGCAGTATGCCCATTTCAAAATGGAAACCTTTGTCACGGCCAAACAGCTAATTTCCAATAGGTACTTTATGGCTTGCATTGATCTAAAGGATGCATACTATTCAGTACCAATAGACAAGGATCATGGCAGATGCTTGGTCTGGATGGGGCAGTTCTGGCAGTACAAAGCACTGCCTAATGGATTATCATCTGCGCCCAGACTGTTTACCAAATTATTAAAACCAGCTTTAGCGCGTCTCGGGAAACAAAAACATATTGTTATGGCTTACCTCGATGATATTTTAATCATGGGGAAAACTTTGGAGTTGGCCAAACTGGCCGTCTCAGCCACCGAGCACCTATTTCAAAAGCTGGTATTAATCATTCATCCAGATAAATCAAATTTGATGCCTTCTACCACTATGGACTATTTCGGTTTCACAATTGACTTTGTTCATATGTCTGTCACTTTAGCACCGAACAAAGCGTCAGACTTGATAGAAGCATGCAACAGCCTTGCTGGCATCAGTAAACCATCTATTCAGCAAGTAGCCAGAGTGATTGGGAAGTTAGGGGCTGCCTTCCCAGCAACACAATTTGGCCCACTACATTACCAAAACCTACAAAGGGCAAAAATAGCAGCACTCAAGCACCATGCGGGCCATTTTGACAGGTCGATACAATTACCAGGGAAAGGAAGATTGGAATTACAATGGTGGATAGACAATGCTCGACATTGCTCTAATCCCATCACTATCATAAATTCCTTGGTTATACTACAAACTGATGCCAGTGCAAAAGGTTGGGGAGCAACAAATACCACCTCCAGTTGTGGTGGTGGATGGAGTGCACATGAATTAACCCTACTACCGGCACTAGGAATGAATTATCTAGAAATACTTGGAACATTTCATGGACTCCGGGCTTACTGTTCGGACATGCACCATCTGCACGTACGTTTACAGATTGATAATACCACTGTGGTGGCTTATATCAATCATATGGGTGGAATAAAGTCGATATCCTGTGACGAATTGGTCAATACAATCTGGCACTGGTGCCTAGAAAGGAACATCCAGGTAGGCTAATACAGGTCACGCAAATTTAATGACAACACCGAATGGATGTTGGACCGCAAAGTGTTTGCCGACATTGTAGATCGGTATGGAACACCAGATATTGACCTTTTTGCATCCAGACTCAATCACCAAATATCAACATATGTTGCATGGGAACCAGACGCTTTCTCACTACACTGGGGGGGATTTGTTTTTCTATGCAATTCCCCCCTTCTGCCTCATCAGTCGGGTCTTGCAAAAAATTAAACAAGACTCCGCATCAGATATTCTGGTTGTTCCCGACTGGCCTACTCAACCATGGTTCCCTGTGGTACTGGACATGGCCTCAGAACCATGCATTCCAATACCCAAACGTCCGAGTTTATTGGTACACCCTGTGACCGGATAAACCTATTGGTTTGCCGGGTTTGAAAAGGCCACTTCTGGATTATGGACTCTCCGACCGAACAATCAATGTCATCACAGCATAATGCAGGGAGTCCACCAGGAGACAATACCTCACTTACGTGAAGAAATGGGAGGTGTTCTGCACCAAAACGAACACCACATATGACACAGCCACCATCACAGAAGTGCTGGAGTTCCTGGCAAGCCTTCATTCCAATGAAGGTTTGAGCTACAGTGCCATCAACTGTGCCAGAAGTGCCCTATCCAATTATCTAGGGCGAGGTTGCGATCACCTTACAGTGGGATCTCACCCTTTGGTGTCAAAACTAATGAGGGGAATATTTAATTCAAATCCCCCCAGGCCTAGATATTCCCAGACCTGGTATATTGGCACAGTGCTAACCATGCTCCGAGGGTGGGCGCCAATTCATTGGAAAATCTGACCTACAAAATGGTCATGCTGATGGCACTCGTGATGGCGCAACAGGTCCAGACCCTACATAAGTTAAGCATGGACGCCATGGTAATAACCAACAGCAAAGTAACTTTCTTTATACAGGGGTTACTCAAGCAAGACAGGCCTGGATCATCTGGCCAAAAATTGGATTTCCTGGCCTACCCCGTAGACAGCCGTATATGTATCGTGACCCACATTTTACACTACATGGAGGTCACCAAGAGTCTCAGGGACATGGAAAGGGCTTTGCTTATAAGCCACAAATGCCCTCATCATAGAGTCACCGTGCAAACCATTTCCAGATGGTTAAGGGTGGTATTGGGTGCAGCGGGGGTGGACACTAACGTGTTTAAATATCACTCCACCAGGGCTACATCCACATCGGGGTCAAGGATGATGGAAGTTCCAATGGCCACATCCTTGCAACGACGGGTTGATCAAATGAAAAAACCTTTCAGCGGTTTTACAGTAAGACCTCCCGGGTGGATAAAACTGGGTGAAAAAAAAGTCTTACCTTCCACTATCTGCAACCTCCGGCAACCACCTTCAACTAGCATCGCAACCGGCTTCGACTAAAAAATTACAGATTTAAAAAATGGCAACCTATTTTTAAGTCGCGGCCGGTTTTGAATTTTTTGAAATAATTGCCGGAACATAGAAGAAGCGGAAACCACTTTCGACCATTAGGGAGACTGACAAAAACCTACGGGAACTGCACGGAAACCGCACGGAAACCTTGGGTGGGGCGCAAAGTCTCCAGAGGTTTCCGTTTAGGTTTCCTAAGTGGGACAGGGGCATAACTCAATGGGTCAGACAGCATTTCTGGAGAGAAGGATGTTTCGGATCTGAGGAATGGTCTCGACCCAAGGTGTTGCCCATTCCCTCTCTCCAGGGATGCTGCCTGTCCCGCTGAGTTACTCCAGCGTTTTGTCTCCATCTTCAATTTAAAGTTCTCATCTAGTTCATCACTAAAAGCCTTGGCACTGAAGCCTTTTAATGACATGATTGAGGGTTAGAACTTCAATCTACCTTTCTGGCACAGAAAACTACGTATTAGAAGTGGAGTCTTATTCCTTCAGCCTTTAACTTTACTGAAAGTTTTGAAGGAGTTACAGAGAAAGATAGTTAAGGAAGGGAATAGCCTGTGTTTGTGTATTGTCTTGCACAATATCACGTGTGCATAATGCCCCTGTCCCACTTAGGCAATTTTTTAGGCGACTAGGCTGTCGCCAGATGGTCGCCGGGTGTCGCCTGTATGGTTGTCAGTAGTCTCCTCAGTCGCCCGTAGCGTTTTTCTGGTCGCCGCTGGATTTTGAAATGTTCAAAACTTGTCGGCCACAGTGGGTTTGATGCCAATGAGCATAGCTTGACTTGTCGTAGCCTGTAACCTGTCGTAGGTGCTGTCATAGGTTGTCCTCAGGATGACGTAGGTAGTCACCAGGATGACATACGTTGTCACCAGTGATGAATTCGGTGAATTCCATTGGCGACTACCTATGTTAACCTGCGACAACTACCTGCCACTGAATTGTCTTAGCTTGTCGCGGGTGCACGTAGGCTGTCGTAGGTGTGGTCGTAGGTGGACGTCCTAATGGGTCACAGGTTGTCGGTAGCTTGACGTCGGCTAGGTGGTAGGTTGTTGTAGACATTGTCATAGACGCTGTTGTGGGGGGTCCAGTTGCCGGATGTTCGGCGACCTGCCACGATTATGAGTCACTGGCAGTCGCCAAAAAAAATTGCCTAAATGGGACTTGCCCATAAGCAAATAAATACATAACAACCTTTATAGTGCAAGGAAGTTCACTATCAAGATTGTAAGTACAACCCAAATCATAACTCTACCTCAGCACCGAACTATTATGGACTTTGCATAGGTTACACTATGTACAGCAGCTTGCACTATGATGGGCTGGATACTGAATATAACTAATCATTTATTGTATTATTGTTCATTGTATTTTTATCTGCCGTGTTAATATGCCGGTAAAGCAACAGCAATTAAGAGTTTCATTGTTCTATTCCCAGTCCAAATGGCAATTAAACACTCATTACTAAAACTCCACAGGTAACAATGTGAAACAACAAAATGTTGTGGCATAGCCCACAACATCATGCAAACCAGCCTTCCTTTCATTAACTCCATCTACACGCTACCTCGGCAAGGCCACCAGCATAATTTCAGGGGTACACAATAGGCTGGAGAAACTCAGCAGGTGCAGCAGCATCTAAGGGTCTCAGAAGGGTCTCGACCTGAAACGTTGCCTATCTCCTTCGCTCCTTAGATGCTGCTGCACCCGCTGAGTTTCTCCAGCCTTTTGTGTAACCCTCGATTCTCCAGCATCTGCAGTTCCTTCTTTAACAGCACAATCTCAGACCAGTCTGAGCCTGGTCATTCCCTCTTCTCCCCCCCTCCCATCAGACAGGAGGCACAGAAGTTTGAAAACACACACCTCCAGATTCAGGGACAGTTTCTTCCCAGCTGTTATCAGGCAACTGAATGGTCCTCGCATCATAGAGTGTGGTTGTGACCCATCCATCTACCTCATTGGAGAAGTTTGAACCATGTTTAATCAGAGTTTATCAGACTTCAGTGCTTTATCTTTGGTACAATAAATTGGATCTTGGATTGTAAGAGAATACAGAGAATACCATCATCTCCTCCAATATTCTCAGGACATTAGGAGGTGATGTGAATGGAGGGAATTCTGAACAAAGCTGTAGTGACTCAAGGAATTACCTGAGAATTACTGACTAACTGATTTCCATGGCTGCTCAGATCTAAGAGGTGAATAAAAGTTGCTGGGAGCACGAGTGGCGAGTACAGTAGTCAATTTCTTCAGTGCTATCAAACCCATAATTCACATGAACCTGACACAACTAATTGTCTCTTATCTCTTCATGCAAGTATTTGTAGCTTATTAAATTGGGATCTCACAAAAGTAGTGAGTGTAAGGCCACTCAATAAAATTAATATGACAGACCCAATTCCTGTGGGAGGTCTTTTTCACAGCTAGGTAAGCATGCTTATGCCACCAGTAGCCACTTATCACTGCAGAATCAGCAAAAGATGAAAAAGGCTGAAATATATATTGTGCCCCATTGTGTGCTCGACTGCAAGATTAGAGACCTGCTTCCTAATTTATATGATAGTCCATCACTTGCAATCTACAATGGAAAGAAAATTAAGAACAAAAGCAGATGTAAAAGTGTAATTTGCTGAACAGGAATAAATTAAATATTAGAATGCCTTTCTGGCAAAATTTAATATATCAGTAACCAAAATTAATCCGGCCATTTTTTTTCTCTTGTTCCACAGGGGAACAGCAAAACAACATGAAAGTGTTATCTTGTTACAAGAATGCCTTATAATTGCTTCACAGTAAAACAAATAGCAATGGATTATCAGGCACAACTTGCTCAGCGATACAACAATGGTAATCACTAAATTATGCAGGTGCAAAGCATTGCAGAAAGAAACGGTACTTGAGAACCCAGCCTATTATTCAGAGTATGAAGACATAATTTTAAATTAAAATCTCCTAAGAGACAAAACAATTCTAATTCTTCTCAAAATAAATCAAATTAGCATCAGTTTATTTTCTTTCCGAACATTTACTTCGGAATCTAAATGTGAAATTAGTGTGCCTTGCGTTTATTTGATTAATGATTTGAGTACTTTGCAGGAACATTCACTCTGAGGCTGTTTTTCGTGTGAACAGCAGGGGGGGGGGGGGGGAGATGATATCCAGTATCGAGAAAACTGCTTGCTGTTCTGAGCGATATGGAACCAAGGTATACAGGCAGTCCCCAGGTTACAACAGGGTTCAGTTTAGGTTAGTATAGTTTAGGTTAGTTTAGAGATACTGCGTGGAAACAGGCCTTTCATCCCACTGAGCTCACGCCGTCCAGCTATCACAGTATCCTGCACACTGGGGACAATTTACAATTTTACCAAAGCCAATTAACCTACAGACCTGTAGGTCTTTGGAATGTGGGAGGAAACTGGAGCACCCAGAGAAATCCCAGGCAGGTCATGCGGAGGACGTGCAAACTCCATAAAGACAGCACCGGTAGTTTCTGAGTAGAGTTCGTAAACCAGACAGTTTCTATATT
Source organism: Raja brachyura (assembly GCA_963514005.1). The sequence continues at coordinate 81,852,956 of OY740787.1, forward strand.
GGATATTAACATGAGAGTGTGTGGGAAGGATCATAGGAACACCTATGACTTGAGCGAGTAGATGCAGGAAGAACGACAACCTTTTATCAGTTCATAAGCTCACAAGTTCTAGGAGCAGAATTAGGCCATTCGGCCCATCAAGTCTACTCTACCATTCAATCATGACTGGTCTATCTCTCCCTCACAACCCCATTTTCCTGCCTTCTCCACATAAACCCTGAAAGACTCAGCGAGTGAGCCTGCTAATGCCCTTGTACACACTTAGGAAACCTGAACAGAAACCTCTGGAGACTTTGCGCCCTACCCAAGGTTTCCTTGCGGTTCCCGGAGGTTTTTGTCAGTCTCCCTAATGGTCGAAAGTGGTTTCAGTTTTAAAAATCGGTAATTTTTTTAGTCGAAGCCGATTGCAATGCTGGTTGAAGGTGGTTGCAGGAGGACAAAAACCTCTGGGAACCACACGGAAACCTTGGGTGGAGCGTAAAGTCTCCAGAGGTTTCCGTTCAGGTTTCCTAAGTGGGACAGGGGCATTGGCGGTCTCAGCTTGGCTCGTCTCAGCCCATGACTGTTGCAGGGCGGGGAGAGGGGGATGGAGGTTGGTAATCGGGAAGAGAAGGCACTGAAAATGTCCTGTTCCCAGACGGCAGAAAATGTCTGCAGCACTGCAACAGATGGCAAATCCAGCCCCATCCACCCTTCCAGTCTCCCATCTCCCAGAGGCGTGACGTATTCATGTCAAGCATTCATAACCCAGAAAGTATCTGTAACGTTAACTCAGGATGTGGGGGGGAAATTTATCTTTCCTCACTTGTGCTAAAAACACAACATGGTACAGTGGTCACAGCACATTGAATTTCATTTCTAACATTTAACTTCTGTGGGATTGTTCGAATCTGTTTCGGTACATTTCTAAATAAAGACCTTCTCAGCTTTGAGAACAGTTGTTAACATTCTGCAACCTCTTCAGGTTAAATAATTTAATAAGCATAGACGCACAGTCTTTTTCCCCACAGTAGGGGAATCGAGAACCTGAGAACATAGGTTTAAGGTGAAGGGTGAAAGATTTAATAAGGACCTGAGGGTTACATTTTTTACACTTAAGGTGGTGGATGAATGGAACGAGCTGCTGAATGAGGTAGTTGAGCCAGGTACTATCATAACGTTTAAGAAACATTTAGACAGCTACATGGATAGGACAGGTTTAGATTGATTTGCACCAAATGCAGGCAGGTGAGACTAGTGTAGATGGGACATGTTGGCAGGACTGACTAGGGTGGGAGAGGGATGGAGAGGGAGGAGATGCGAGGGTTACTTGAAGTTAGAGAAATCAAATTCATACCACTGGGTTGTAAGTTGCCCAAGCGAAATGTCAGGTGCTCTTCCTCCAAATTGCGTTTGGCCTCACTCAGATAGTGGAGGTGGCCCAGGACAGAAAGGTCAATATTGGAATGGGAAAGGGACTTTAGTAACAAGGAGATCATGTAGGCACGTGGACCGAGTGAAGCTGTTCAGCAAAACGATCGCCGAGCCTACGCTTGGTCTCACCAATATATAGGACTCTTCAACTGGAATTCTATAACTTCAGGTAATACTTGCTTCGCCTCTATCTCCATCCTTCGCACACCCTAGTCATTGTACTAGTTTCACTGTCATCCTGTTGAGTTGCACATTGCATCCATTCGTTATCACCTTCCCCACAGCCAATAATGGACCATTGTGGACTCCACCTTCCATTGATCACCATTTCAGCTTTGATCTGCGTTATACATATATTTCATTAATATCTTCTATGTACATTTTCATATCTCTCAGTTTCCTCTCCCCTGATTCTCAGTCCGAAGAAGGGTCTTGACCCAAAACTCCACCTATCACTTTTCTCCACAGATGTTGCCTGACCCGTTGGGTTACTCCAGCTTTTTGTGTCCATCTTCGGTGTAAAGCAACATCTGCAGTTCATTCCTTACACATACTTACACATTTGGTTGTTTCTAAGTTTGGTCCATCCTGTCAGTCTTATTTTACGTGCCAATTAGAAATTTGGAAGCTGCTGGGAATCTGGATGAAATCGTTTTTCTGCATGTTACTGCAGAACGATTTGCCTAATTCAGTCTGAAGTAGACCCTTCCCGACCCTGAAACATCACAAATCCGCGTTTGCCAGGAATGCTGGCTGACCCACTAACTCCAGCACCTTGTGTCCTTTCTGTAAACCAATATCTGCAATGCCTTGTTTCTTCCAAATTTCAGTCAATTCCATGATCCCAGGAATGAGTGGGTTAACATATGATGATCATTTGACGGCACTGGGCCTGTATTCACTAGTTTCGAAGGATGAGGAGGGACATCAGTCAAACTTACAGAATAGTGAAAAGCTTGGATAGAGTGGATGTGGAGAGGATGCTTCAATTAGTGGGAGAGTCTAGCACTAGAGGTCATCTCAGAATTAAAGGGTGTTCCTTTAGGAAGGAGATGAAGATGAATTTCTTTAGTCAGAGGGTGGTGAATTCTTTGCCACAGAAGGCTGCGGAGGCCTATAATGGATATTTCTAAGGCAGAGATAGATAGATTATTGATTATTACGGGTGTCAGGGGTTATGGGGGGAATGGGATTAGGAGGGAGTGATAGATCAACCACAATTGAATGGCGAAGTAGACTTGATGGGCCAAATAGCCTAATTCTGCTGCTATCACTTACGACCTTATGAGAAATCTGGAAGCTGCTGGTAATCCGGAAGAATATTTCCTGCAGTTTTCCCCAGAGCGATTTGCCTAATTCGGTCTGAAGAAGGTTCCCGACCCGAAACATCACCTACCTGTGTTCTCCAGGGACACTGCCTGGCCCGCTGTGTAACTCCAACACTTTGTGTCCTTCTTTGTATTTGCCTGGTTTCTGCCTAATTTGAGTTAGTTTTTATTTCTCCGGTCTGGCTGATCAAGGGTGGGGGGTAAGCGCACATCTCTACATCTGAGATGCAGATGCAGCCTCGAGACAAGTGCGATCTGAAAGATGAGGACGAGGCACCTGAGGTTTCAAACCATCTGGCCAAAGATCCGTTGCAGGCTGCCAGCAGGAATGTGACAATGTTTGATTTAGGAGCCTGTTCCCCAGGCTGCCCATGTCAAAGGGGAGCTCTGTAATTAGTGTGATAACGAGCAGATGTTACGTCAGTTTTAGTGTCGGTGGTTGAGAGATTCATTATTGGCCGGCTCAGGAGGAAATACACAGGGAATAACTCCTCCTCTCCTTCTTCACTGAAGAAGGGTCTCAACCTGAAACGTCGCCCATCTCCTTCGCTACTTGGATGCTGCTGCACCCGCTGAGTTTCTCCAGCCTTTTGTGTACCCTCCTCTCCTTCCTTTGGTCCAGCTCAGCGGTCGGTTTAGTGTCTCGTCCCACAGACGACAAGTCTAAGGGGCCTGTCCAACTTTCAAAACCTAATTCACGACCTCTGCCAAGTTTGCCCTCGACTCGCACTCGCAGCATGATCGTCACGAGGTCGTAAGTAGGTCGTAGGAGGTCGTGATGCTAGTCGTAGGTACTCGTGGCATCAAGTAGGTCGGTGCGTTTTTTCTAGCCTGATGAAAAATGTCCACGAGTAAAAAAGGTTGTTTTTTTCTTTTTTTTTTAAATTTAGGTTATAAGGTTAAAAATGAAGTTGTACAATAATTGTATAATTGTGATCATTCTATCCTTGTACAATTGCTTCTAATAAAAATAAAATTAAATACATTTTTTTTAAAAAGGTAGTGAAAGTGGGACAGGCCCTTAGCAGTGTGGCTCTTCCCCAGTGGTACACTGGAGTACCAGCCTGGATTATGGTGCTTGGCCTTTTGAAGTGGGGTTTGGAGCCACAGGGGGAAGCCACACGAGCTGAGAACACACATTGGACAACAGACCCGACACACAAGCAAGAGATTCTGGTGGGGGTCATCCTCAGAAGGCTGTGGAGGCCAAGTCAGTGGATATTTTTAAGGCTGGGATAGATAAATTCTTGATTAGTATGAGTGTCAGAGGTTATGGGGCGAAGGCAGGAGAATGTGGCTAGGAGGGAGAGATAGATCAGCCATGATTGAATGGCAGAGTAGACTTGATGGGCTGAATGGCATAATTCTACTCCAACCACTTATGACCACCAAGGTTGAAGAGAAGAGCAGAGAGACAATAAGGTGGACACAAAATGCTGGAGTAAACATTAAATATTAATAATAAAACATTATCGCTTGAACATGTGAATGAAACAAATACCAGAGCAAAAGGAGGCTACAGATTTTTGGTTATTGAGCAGAGCAACTACTCGTAGAGAAAAAGCTGTTTTTATGTCTGGCTGTGGCAGCTTTGACAGTCCGGAGTCGCCTTCCAGAGGGAAGTGATTCAAAGTGTTTGTGTTCTTTCAAAACATTATAGTTTCAAAACTAGTTCTTTCGAAACAAAGGGCACAGCGGTAGAGCTGCTGCCTTACAGCGCCAGGGATGTGGGTTTGATCCTGACTCTGGATGCTGTCTGGCCGGAGTTTGCACGTTTTCCCCTTGACCTGCGCGAGTTTTCTCTCAGATCTTCGGTTTTTTTCCCCCCACACTCCAAAGATGTATAGATTTGTAGGTCAATTAGCTTGGTACAAATGTAAAATTGTCCCTAGCGTGTGTAGGTAGGGTTAATGCGCGAGGATTGTTGGCCGGCACGGACTCGGCGGGCCGAAGGGCCTGTTTCGGTGCTGTATCTCTAAACTAAACGACTGGTAGAAATCAAAATGAATCTGGATAGCTGAATAAAAGTAAGCTCAACAAATAGACAATGGCAGCTCACTAACGTTCACCCACAAGGTCACGTTGAAGACACTGTTCCCCTATGGATGATCTTTGAAGTGCCAAACAAACGTCACAATTTGAAGCATATTGTTTAAGGTTCAGAAGCCATTCTCCACCCGAGTACTGTGCTACAGGTCAGATCTCCTGTGAGTTTGCCTTTTTTCAAAGAATCCTGCAATTTCAAATAACATATCCTTGCCACCAATGATGCATTTCATTTGAAATCAGTAAAACCTGCAGCAAGTTGAGACATGGGATTTTAGGCTCTTGTACACACAACTGGCAGATTCACTTGCACCCCGTTTCCAAAATGCTGTCACTTTAATTTTCCCATCACTTTTGCCATTCCCATATTCTGTTGAAGTTCTAGGGAATCCTTATGGACATGCCAAACCTCATCAGATGCACTTTCCTGATCACCAGATCTGAGTGATGGGGCCAGGTTAGGTTGCTGGTGACATGAATGTCTCATTGTTGTTGCAGATCCGGCCAACACCAGTTGGTTTCGATGGCAAACTTAAAGAAGGATTTGGTGAACGCCACACAGACCAAGTTATCACAAAGTTATTGGGTTTTCTGCTGGTATTGAAGATGATAGTAGCAAAAGTAAACTCAGTAGTTGCTTACTTCCATTAAGATAAAAATCAACTTACCTTATTCAGAATTTCACTGCAAATGAGATGGGGTTTTATCTATATCACCTCTGTTTGATTTGCGTCCTTGCTACATAATCAATACATGGAGTTTTATTACCGGAGTGTGTAGAATTTGGGAATGGCAAAGGTTTTGGGAAAGTTAAAGCTGTTTAAAGTAACAGCCTGTTGGAAACCTGCAGAGACTGGTGAACATATAATGCAGGTACAGCAGGCAGTGAAGAATACAAATTGCATGTTGGCCTTCATAGCGAGATAATTTGAGCAAAGAGGTCCTACTGCAGTTCTACAGGGCCCTGGTGAGACCACCCCTGGAGTATTGTGTGCAGATTTGGTCTCCTAATTTGAGGAAGGACATTCTTGCTATTGAGGGAGTGCAGCATCGATTCATCAGGTTAATTCCCAGGATGGTGGGACTGACATATGATGAAAGAATGGATTTACTGGGCTTCAATTCACTGGAATTTAGAAGGATGAGAGGATATCTTACAGAAACACATAACATTCTTAAGGGATTGGACAGGCAAGGTAAAGGAAAAATGTTGGGGGAGCCCAGAACCAGGGGCATAGTTTATGAATAAGGAGTAGGTCAATTTGGACTGAGATGAGGAAAAACTTTTTCACCAAGACAGTTGTGAATCTGTGGAAGTCTCTGCCACAGAAAACAATGGAGGCCAATTCACTGGATGTATTCAAGAGGGATTGGATTTAGCTTTTAGGGCTAATGGAATCAAGGGGTATGGAGAAAAAGCAGGAACGGGGTACTGCTTTAGGGTGAACAGTCATGATCATGTTGAATAGCGGTGCTGGCTCGAAGGGCCGAATGGCTTACTCCTGCACTTTTTTCTATGTTTCTATAGCATGGTCCATCAAAGGTTAATTTCTCTCTTCCATGCATTCCATCTTCATGATCACTGCTGCCCTAACCATTCCCTTTTCTATCTTCAACCTTCATAAGTTCATAAGTGAAAGGAGCAGAATTAGGCCATTTGGCCCATCAGGTCTACTCCACCATTCAATCATGTCTGATCTATCTCTCCCCTCTTAACCCAATTCTCCTGCCCTCTCCCCACAACCCCTAACACCCGTACTAATCAAGAATCTATATATCTATCTCTGCCTTAAAAATTGCCACCAATTTGGCCTCCACAGCCTTCTGTGGCAATTCACCACATTCTTAAGAAATTCCTCCTCATCTCCTTCCTAAAGGAACATCCTTTTATTCTGAGGCTATGACCTCCGGTCCTAGACTCTGCAACTTGTGGAACCATCTTCTTCACATCCACTCTATCCAGGTTTTCTGGGAGTAAGTGCAAAGCTTAAAAACATAGTTGTCCAGACTAAAGAAAGGTTTCTTACTCAACTCTTGAACCATTTTCCCCCTTTACACCCCATTCATGGAGATGTTATCATGCACACCTCCTCGTAACTCAACCTCTTCCGTTATTCCATTTTTGTACTTTAAAATTCCTTTGCGATTCTTAGATTTTACACTGTAATTTAGTTCAGTTTAGAGATACAGCAAGAATAAAGGCCCTTCAGCCAGTGAGTCCACACCGACCAACGACCCCAACACACTGACACTGTCCACTGACACTGGACAATTTACAGTTATATCAAGCTAATTAACCTACAAACCTGTACGTCTTTGGAGTGTGGGAGAAAACCGAAGGTCTCGGAGAAAACCCACGCAGTCACGGGGAGAACGTACAAGCTCCGTACAGACAGTGCCCATAGTAAGGGTCAAACCCAGGTCTCCGGCATTGCAAGTGCTGTAATGCCCCAGTCCCACTTAGGAAACCTGAACGGAAACCTCTTGAGACTTTGCGCCCCACCCAAGGTTTCCGTGCGGTTCCCGGAGGTTTTTGTCAGTCTCCCTAATGGTCAAAAGTGGTTTCCGCTTCTTCTATGTTCCGGCGATCATTTCCAAAAATTCCAAACCAGTCACGACTAAAAATAGGTTGCTGTTTAAAAAATCTGTAATTTTTTTTGTCAAAGCCAGTTGCGATGCTAGTTGAAGGTGGTTGCCAGAGGTTGCAGGTAGTGGAAGGTAAGACCTTTTTTTCACCCAGTTTTATTCCAGCAGGGAGGTTTTCCCCACGTGGCTTGATTTCGTTAGCCCTAAGAGCTAAATCTTACGCTCTCTTGAAAACATCCAGTGAATTAGCCTCCACTGCCTCTGTGGCAGAGAAATCATTCCCCTCTTAACTTAAACTTATGTCCTCTCTGGTTCTTGATACCTCCTCTCTGGGTAAAATATTTTGTGCATTCCCCTCATGAATTTATACACCTCTGCAAGAATGCAGCCAAAATATTTAAGGACCACTCACACCTCAATCATTCTCTCTTCTCCCTTTCTGTTGGACAAAAGACACAAAATCTTGAAAGCACATACTACCAGATTCAGGGCCAGCTTCTCGCCCGCTACTGTAAAACCTCTTATGCTAGAGGTGGATTTCCGAATCTTCCAATCTTATTTTTCCAATAGTTTTCTCTTTTGCTTTACCTGATGTTCTTGTGTATGGTATGAGTTAGTTTAGTTTAGTTTAGAGATACAGTGCAGAAACATCCCCTTCGGCCCACCACGTCCGCGCCAACCAGCGTTCCCCGCACGTTAAAACTATCCTACACCCACTACGGACAATTTTTACATTTACCAAGCCAATTAACCTACAAACCTGTACGTCGTTGGAGTGTGGAAGGAAACCGAAAATCTCGGAGAAAACCAACGCAGATCACAGGGAGAACGTACAAACTCCGTACAGACAGCACCCGTAGTCAAGATCGAACCCGGGTCTCCAGCGCTGCCTTCACTGCAAGGCAGCGCTGTGATAACATGCAAAACAAATTATTTCATAGTATCTTGGTACTTTGTATGAGAAGTTTCATGGAGCAGTAATGTAGTTTATGCGAAAATGGTGCATGCAAAAAGCTGGAGTAACTCAACGGATCAGGCAGCATATCTAGAGAGAAAGAACAGGTGACATTTCGGCAGAAACTGCGAAATCCCTTGCGTGATGCTGCACTCCTCTGCCATTTACACAGGGTTTCTGTGTACACCTGATGCAAAGTCCCATGGTTTGCAACACCAACAAGGATGCGCTTTCTCCACTGTGAGCAGTCATGGGTCAGGGAATCCCAAGAAGTGATGGGAAAGGTGGACTTCTTCAAACATGCTTTGAGTACGTACTGGAATCTTTTCTTCTATACATCAGGTAATCTCTTCCGGTAATGGAATTCAGAATAAAGGGGTTTAGAAACATAGAAAATAGGTGCAGGAGTAGGCCATTCGGCCCAGCATTGACGTTCAATATGATCATGGTTGAAATTCCGAAATCAGTACCCCGTTCCTGCTTTTTCCCCATATCCCTTGATTCCATTAATCCTAACACCTATATTGAACTTTCTCTTGAATACATCCAGTGAATTGGCCTACACTGCCTTCTGTGGCAGAGAATAGTAAGATTGAACGAGAACTTACCAGTTCGAAGGTTGATCTTTATTTCATGAGGAGTCGAAGTGAGGGATTTCGTGAAGAGCCCGCCGGCGCGCATGCTCGACATACTTCAAAGTAGCGGCGTGGAATCACAGAACCAACAATAGAAATGACTTCGCATAGTATGATTGAATTGACTAAGATTACCAGATGAAGGTGATTGAGGGTTGGGCGAGGAGGGCACGAAATCCCTCACTTCGACTCCTCATGAAATAAAGATCAACCTTCGAACTGGTAAGTTCTCGTTCAATCTTACTATTTCATTTCGGAGTCACGTGAGTGACTTCGTGAAGACTTCAAAGCTTCTGTGATTACACGCCCTGGACCACGTCCATGCTGACACACCACTACCAGGGATGGATGGGAGGAACAAACTGGCTCAATAGCTCATACTGCAAAACAAAAGCATATTTATTAATAACAAATCAAAAACCCCTCATGCGGGGACATCTCCACGTTCTTGACCTGCATTCAGCACGGCTTCTGCGAACTGTAGAGGAGCAGCAACAGGCTTGTTATAAAAACGCTGGAACACAGCTTCATTCGCCCATCCTGCTGTGGCGAGAATTTGGTCCATGGGCACCTCCATGACCCTCGCCGCTGACGTCGATGCAGCCCTGGTGGAATGAGACTTGAACACATTAGTGTCGATACCTGACTTACCCAAGACGACTCGAAGCCACCTGGATATCGTCTGGACTGTCACTCGATGATGAGGTCTCTTATGAGTGACAAGCAGGTATCTCTCCATTCCTCTGATGCGTGCCGTCACCTTGACATAGTGGCGGATATGTGAGGCTAAACATAGCCTAGCATCTGCGGGGTATGCCGGGAACTTCAGCTGCAGCCCTGTGCACCCAGGTCTATGCTGCTTTAGTAGCTCGTCAACGAAAAAGACTACTTCTGTAGGGGTAGATGTCATTCTGTCGACACGCAGTTTGTGTAGTGTCTGTACCCTCTGAGCTGAAGTCAGCGCTAGTAACATCACCAGCTTCATGGTGAGTTGGTCCAGTTGGAGCCCTTCCATGGGAGACCACGTCCTGAGCAGGGTTAATACGTCCCTGACATCCCAGGTGATATTATAGCGTGGTGTAGGCGGATTCATATTGAATATACCCCGCATGAGTCTGGACACTAGCCTGTTGGATCCTACCCCAATCTTGAGGTAGAATGATAGCGCACTTCTGGCGCTGTTGATGGCACTGTAACTTAAGTGTTCATCATGGTGCAACCCCGCTAGGAATTCCAGGACGTCGGTTATTGTCACGTCATCGTACGTGATGCGAGAGCGGCTGCAGAAGGCTTCCCACTTCTTAATATGCGAGCGGTATCTTCGCCTTGTGGACTCTCGACACGACGCCCCGATGGTATCCATGGTCCGAGCCGAGAGGCCGTATTGGACTAACGGCCTGTTCAGAACCTGCAAGCCAACAAATTTAAATAGCCATGGCAGGGATGTGGCTCCCCTGACACAGGGTGAGTAACCAATTGTGGGCAACCCTTCAAAAGGACCCAAGGTTCGTTGAGCATGTCAAAGACCACCGGATACCAAGGCTGTGTGGGCCAGTCGGGTATAATAAGGATGCCCTTGGCAGCATCTGCCTGAATCTTTCGCAATACCCGACTGATGAGGCAAAACGGAGGGAAGGCATAGAAAACCCAATTCCCCCAGTCCAGCGAGAATGCATCTAGCGCTATTGCCCCAGGATCTGGTTCCCATGAAACGTAGGCTGGTACCTGATGGTTCAACCGTGACGCAAAAAGGTCAATGTCCGGTTTACCAAATTTGGCTGTGACTTTAGCAAAAATCTCAGGATGCAACATCCATTCAATGTTGTCATTAAATTTGCGTGACCTGGTGTCCGCCACAGTATTAAGCTCACCTGGCAAATAGGTAGCTGAAATCCAAATGTCTCTTTGAATACACCAGAGCCAAATTGAGTTAGCCAATTTGTCACACGAAACTGACCTGGTACCACCCATATGGTTTAAATATGCCACAGCTGTGGTGTTGTCTATTTGGAGACGGACGTGTGCTCCAACAAGCTTGGAACAATATGCACGAAGTCCGTGGAATGCTGCCAGCAACTCCAAATAGTTAATCCCTTGAGTCAACAACATCGATGCCTCAAGGGTGTCCCATCTACCCCCACAACTAGAACAATTATCAGTAGCTCCCCAGCCATTGGAGCTTGCATCAGTCTGTAAATATACCACCGGATTAGCCTCCCTGACAGGCTTAAATGAGTTGCTAATGTGACACACCCACCATTGCAACTCAGTTATCGCTTCGGACGGCAGCTGCATAGATCGATCGTAATGACCAGCGTTCCATTTTAACGCAGTAATTTTAGCTCTTTGCAAATTCTGATAATGCAAAGGTCCATATCGTGCTGCCGGAAATAAAGCCACTAACTTGCCAATTACTGTGGCTGTATGCCGAATCGATGGTATATTGGTGCCAATTAAATCTCTGCACACCTTAGTGACTTCCTCAATTTTGTTAATTGGTATAGTTATCCTCATGCTCATTGAGTTCACCGTGAACCCTAGGTAATTAATTACCTGGGCAGGGCAGAACTTTGATTTCTCTGGATGGACAATGAATCCTAATTGTTGAAATATATCGACAGCAGCTGCAACACCCTGTTCAGCCAATTGCAGGGTGTGGCCCACAATAAAGACATCATCTAAATAGGCCATAACTATATGATGTCGTTGTCTCAAATAAGCCATGATTGGCTTCACCAATTTAGTGAACAATCTAGGGGCTGTAGTAAGCCCATTAGGCAAAGCCTTATACTGCCAAAGTTGCCCCATCCAGATAAATTTCAAAAACCTTCTATCATCTTTCTGGATGGATACTGAATAATATGCATCCCTCAAATCAATGCATGCCATAAAGCAGCCATGAGAAATCAATGATTTGGCTGTTTCAAACGTATCCATTTTAAAATGAGTATATGTTACAAACGTATTCAAACGGGTTAGATCAATAATGACACGACAGCCTCCATCCTTCTTAGGTCTAGTAAATATGTTCGAAACAAATTCAATTGGCTCATGCACTGTTTTCTCAATCACACCCTTCTGTTCCAAACTTAAAATTTCCTTGTAACCTGCTGCCTGTTCTGCAGCAGACAATTTGAACGTACGACCAGGCATGTGCTGGGATGGAGGAATGTCGCCATTAATAAACTCAATTTTATGCCCCTGAATATTCCGCAACACATACTCATCACCAGTAAAATTACCCCATGCATCCAAAAACAACCGTAAACGACCACCAACATGGGAAGTTAAACAGAGAGAAAAGAGAGAACCAGACCCCCTCACCTCCGTGGTTACCGGCGGTCCTTGACACGTGTGGGTGGCCGTGGAGGTGCTGGGTTGGCTTGAGGGCGCGGCGTCTTCGATTTCCAAAAAGGTCTCTGCCGGCCCTGTCCTAAAAAAGACCCTTGGTGCTGGTTCTGGTGTTGTTGTCGTTGTGGAGCTAGAGGGTGAGTCCTCGTCGAGGCACTGGCCGACCCTCGTGAGCGAATGTATGGAGCTTTTGAGCCGGACGGTGTGGGGGCACTCTTAGAGCGCATGATCCCCACCGTTTTGGCTTGTTCGTCAAGCTCTTTGACTCTCTTCGAGAGGTCCTCACCAAAGAGCTGACGGGGCGGCGGCGGCGGCGGTTTGCATAATCCTGCAAACTTCAGGTTGAGTGCTGGGCGGATGCTGTTTTTGCGAAACCCGTTGATTTCGTGCTGGGTCGCGCACAATAAGGCCAGAGCATCTTCCTGGTCCAAATTCAGCTAGTCCTCGTCCACCGACCGCGCAAAGGCGGTAATACCGGCCGTGAGGAGTTTCAGGATCCGCTGCAATTGTAGCTCTTGTTGACGGATAGCCGCACTGATGTTGCCCCATATTGGCGTATTGACCACAGGCACGTTGAGGGAGTTGCAGTTTGATGGAGCCTTGTGACGGCTCATAGCCTGGATGAGGACTTCTTCCTGCAGCACCTGATTATTAAGAAAGTCCACTGTGGCTGCCAGCTTTGAATTGAGAGGAAGACCAGCCGTATGTGGGGCCGCGAATTTGGTCGCCACATCCAAAAGTTCCTCCGCTGGCACCTCCACCGGAGGTGGTACGGGATCCACCAGAACCTCCTCCTCGTGCTGCTCCAGGCTGATAGTAGATGTTGGTGAAGACGCCCTGTGCCTGTTGCTGCCCTGCTGTTGTTGAAGTTGAAGCAGGAGCTCCAGCAGCCGCTCCATACGGTCAATACGCCCTTCACCCTGAACACTCAGGTGGTCGGAGTCCTCCGGCTCTGAAAAGAAAACCGGGCTCCTGTCATCGGCCCGCACCTCGTCGAGGCCCTGCCGGTGCCGGTAGTTGTCGCTAACAGCCGCCGAGGCGAAACTGCGCGATTCCTGCGCGGGCGTGTTCAATCGCCTCCGTTTAGCGAGAGCTGAAGCCGCTGCCACTAAGGGCACATGCGGCGAGGTGTCGGCACCAGCCGAAGCATGGCTGCCTGGGGCCCGCGCAGTCTTGCCGGCTGCCCACATCGTGGACGTTGCCGACGCATGGTGCCGCCCACCCATCCATGGGGGGCTCGGCGACCGCGACGAGACCCGACTCAACCGACCCGTCCCGGCGTCGAGAGTCGGGGTGTGCCGGCTGGACCTCACAGCCGCCCCGGGTCTCGCCCTGGAACCTGACCGCTCCTCCGCGACAGGCAATGCCTTAGCCCTAACAGGGTTAGGCTTCTGGGCTCCTCCCCTCCCCCTTCTCGGAGGGCTGAGTGGAACAGGCCGTGCAACGGCACGCGCCCTGCTCGAGGTCGCCAGCGAGCCCGCTGACAACCTGACTGCCATGGCAGGGTCCCCCTGCTCTGGCGGCACACCACACTCCTCCTCACCGAACTCCTCCGAGCTGTGGTGTGCTGGCGGATCTGGACCTGTGAACACAGGGCTTACCCACATCTCCGCCTGAGTCCCGGCCTGCGCTGCAGGTACTGCCGATGGTAAAGGCCCCGGAACTGTTGACCGGCGAACTCGTCCTGACGTCCTCCGGCCCTTCGAACTCCCATCCATGTCCTTGCTGCAAGACATAATCAGACAACAAGGACCACCAACTAAAGGTGGAATACTCACCTCCGTGGCCCCTTATGAAGGGCTGGCGAGGAGCGCGCTCCACCGCCAGCCGTCGCAGCAACGCGTTACGACGATATGTCGAGCATGCGCGCCGGCGGGCTCTTCACGAAGTCACTCACGTGACTCCGAAATGAAATTCCACAGATTCACAACTCTCTGGGAGAAAACGTTTTTCCTCATCTCAGTCTGAATTGGCCTACCCCATATTCTTAAACTCTGACTCCTGGTTCTGGATACCCTCAACATGGGGACCATTTCTCCTGCATCTAACCTGTCCAATCCCTTAAGAATTTTATATGTTTCCATAAGATCCCCCCACATCCTTTTAAACTCCAGTGAATACAAGCCTAGTCTTTTCAATCTTTCAATGACAGTCCCGCCATCCCAGGGATCAATCTCGTGAACCTACGCTGCACTGCCTCAATCACAAGGATGTCCTTCCTCAAATTAGGAGACCAAATCTGTACACAATACTCCAGCTGTGGTCTCACCAGAGCCCTATACAACTGCAGAATAACCTCTTTAGTCCTGTACTGAAATCCTGTTATGAAGGCCAACATTCCATTAGCTTTCTTCACTGCCTGCTGTACCTGTGAGCCAACTTTCAGTGACCGGTGTACAAGGATGCCCAGGTCTCGCTGCACCTCCCCCATACCTAACCTAACCCCATTCAGATAATAATCTGCCTCCTTGTTTTCGCCGCCAAAGTGGATAACCTCACATTTATCTATATTATACTGCATCTGCCACGCATCTGCCCACACTCAACCTGTCCAGGTCACCCTGCAACCTCCTTACATCCTCTTCATAATTCACACTGCCACCCAGCTTTATGTCATCCGCAAACTTGCTAGTGTTGCTTCCAATTCCCTCTTCCAAATCATTAATATATATGGTAAACAGTTGCGGCCCCAACACCGAGCCTTGCGGCACTCCACTCACCACTGCCTGCCATTCTGAAAAGGACCCGTTCACTCCTACTCTGTTTCCGGTCTGCCAACCAATTTTCTATCCATGTCAACACCCTACTCCCAATACCATGTGCTCTAGTTTTAGTTACCAGTCTCCCGTGCGGGGCCTTATCAAAGGCTTTCTGAAAGTCTAGATACACTACATCCACTGGCACTCCTTCATCCATTTTACTGGTCACATCCTCAAAAAATTCCAGAAGATTAGTCAAGCATGATTTCCCTTTCATAAATCCATGTTGACTTGAACTAATCCTTTTACTGCTATCCAAATGCCCCATTATTACCTCTTCAATAATTGACTCCAGCATCTTTCTCGCCACTGAAATCAGGCTAACTGGTCTGTAATTCCCCGTTTTCTCACTCGCTCCTTTCTTGAAAAGTGGGATTACATTAGCTATCCTCCAATCCACAGGAACTGATCCTGAATCTACTGAACATTGGAAAATGAACAATGCATCCACTATTTCTAGAGCCACCTCTGAGGACCCTGGGATGCAGACCATCAGGCCCAGGGGATTTATCATCCTTCAGACCCATTAGCCTACCCAATGCTATTTCTCGCCTAATGAAAATGTCTTTCTGTTCCTCTACCCCCTTAGATCCACTGTCCTCCAGTACATCTGGGAGATTATTTGTGTCTTCCATAGTGAAGACGGAGCCGAAGTACCTATTCAACTCTTCTGTCATTTCTTTGTTGCCAATAATAATTTCACCCGTGTCTGCCTTCAAGGGACCCACATTTGACTTTGCTACTCTTTTTCCCTTAACATATCTAAAGAAGCTTTTACTGTCCTTCTTTATATTCCTGGCCAGCTTCCCTTCGTACTTCATCTTTTCAGCCCGTATTGCCCATTTTGTTTCCTTCTGTTGTCCTATGAAAGTTTCCCAATCCTCTGGCTTCCGGCTACTCTTTGCTGTGTTATACATCTTTTCTTTTAGTTTTATTCTATCCCTTACTTCTCATGTCAGCCACGGTTGCCTCCTACGCCCCTTAGAATCCTTTTTCCTTTTTGGAATGAAATGATCCTGCGTCTTCCGGATTATGCCCAGAAATTCCTGCCATTGCTGTTCCACCGTCATTCGTGCTAGGATCCCTTTCCAGTCTACCTTGGCCAGCTCCCCTCTCCTGCATTCATAGTCCCCTTCGTTCAACTGCATCACTGCCACTTCCGATTTAACGTTCTGCTTCTCAAATTGCAGATTAAAACTAATCATATTATGATCGCTACCTCCAAGCGGTTCCGTTACCTCGAGTTCTCTTTATCATATCTGGTTCATTGGACAACACTAAATCCAGAATTGCCTTTTCTCTAGTCGGCTCCATTACAAGCTGCTCTAAGAATCCATCTCGGAGGCATTCTACAAACTCTCCATCTTGTGGTCCTGAACCAACCTGATTTTCCCAGTCAGGTTGCATATCGAAATCCCCCATCACCACAGTGGCATTACCTTTGTTACATGCCAGTTTTAACTCCTGCTGCAACTTACACCCTACATCCGGGCTACTATTTGGGGGTCTGTAGATAACACCAATTAGTGTCTTCTTGCCTTTACAATTCCTCAACTCAATCCACAGTGACTACCTAGTCAGTCCCTATGTCTTCCCTCGCAAGGGACTGAATTCCATCCCTCACCAGCAGAGCTACCCCCCCCCCTCCTCTGCCCACCTGCCTGTCCTTTCTATAGAATGTATAATCCTGAATATTAAGTTCCCAGGCCCGATCCTCCTGCAGCCATGTCCCAGTAATCCCTACAATGTCATATCTACCAACCTGTAACTGAGCCTCAATCTCATCTACTTTACTTTTTATATTTCGTGCATTCATATACAATAGTTTTAATTCCTTGCGCATCTCACCTTTCACATTGATCCCTATTACACTTGGCCATACTCTCCTTGGCCATACTCTCCTATCCCTTTGTGAGCTTCCTTTCCCGTTAATTCTGGGTTCATTAACCATCCCTTTACTCTCTTTCCTTTAACTCCGTCCTCGACTATCCCATTTGACACCCCACCCCCCTTATTCAGTTTAAAACCACCCGTGTAGCAGTGGCAAACCTGCCGGCCAGAATGCTGGTCCCCCACCTGTTAAGATGCAATCCGTCCCTTTTGTACAGTTCCCCCTTACTCCAAAACAGATCCCAGTGATCTAAGAATCTAAATCCCTGCCCCCTGCACCAGTTCCTCCGCCACACATAATGGAGGCAGAGTAACTGGGGAAATGGGATGGAGCCAGAGGGATGAGTAAGTGTAGTGAAGATGGCTGGTTGAGCGTATAAGCTGGCAATAGATGCCGGTAGCCTTTGTCCCCCCTGAATAGACACAATTTCACTAAGAAATCATAGACAATCTGCTTGAAGTTAAACAATTTTGGCGTGATCAGCAGCTAACAAGTAATCACCAAACATTCCACATCATGAGCTTGTGATTTTAACCTTGTGCTGCTTAATTAAAGCTGTACCTTCATTATTTATTAAAAATAATGTGCAGATGATACATAGCAAATGACTGCTGCTTCTGAATAAGCATTTTTGTTATTTAGGCGTTTTCATTGTCAGTACAATTCTATAACACGCAGTGGGATTATGGCCACTCAGCCCGCTGATGTTTGTAAATCAGTAGCTTGGGTGAAACCGTGGCCCAGCGGTAGAGTTGTTCCCTTACAACACTTACAGCGCCCGACACCCGGGATCGATCCCGACAACTGCTATCTGTACGGAGTTTGTACGTTCTCCCCGTGACCACGTGGGTTTTTTCCGAGATCTTCGGTTTCCTCCCACTCTCCAAAGACGTACAGGTGTGTAGGTTAATTGGCTTGGTGTAAATTGTAAAATTATCCCTAGTGTGCGTAGGATAGTGTTAACGTGCGGGGATCGCTGGTCCGCGCGGATTCGGCGGGCAGTAGAGCCTTATTCTGCGCTGTATCTCTAACCGAAAATAAAGCCACTGAACCCACCTGTTAACCTTCGCTCAGTCCGCCTGAACCTACCAGATAACTCTTATACATCGGCGAGACCAAACACAGACTGGGCGATCATTTCGCTGAACACCTTCGCTCAGCCCGCCAGAACCTACCCGATCTCCCGGTTGCTAAACACTTCAATTCTCCTTCCCATTCCTACACAGACCTTTCTGTCCTAGGTCTCCTCCATTGTCAGAGTGAGGCTAAATACAAATTGGAGGAACAGCATCTCATATTTTGCTTGGGCAGCTTACAGCCCAGTGGCATGAATATTAATTTACCCAAGTTCAGATAGTCCCAGCATTCCCTCCCCCTCTATCCCTCCTCCACCCAGGTCACAATAGCTTCTTGCTTTCACCCAACAAACAGCTAGCACTGGCCCATTTCCCTTACCATCATCAATTTTTTTGGCATATCTTTCATTCATTGTTCTTTATCTCTCTACATCATCGTCTATATCTCTCGGTTTCTTTATCACTAACCAGTCTGAAGAAGGGTCTCGACCTGAAATGTCATCCATTCCTTCTCTCCAAAGATGCTGCCTGTCCCGCTGAGTTACTCCAACTTTGTGTCTATCTTCGGTTTAAACCAGCATCTGCAGTTTCTTCCTAAACTAAAATACTCCGTTTTCACTAGTAATCGGGACTCACATTGAAATGCCATGGTGTTGTTAGCAATAAACCGAGGGAGCTGGGTTAGAATCACACGCCACATGATTGCCTGACTCTTTATCTGTGTCTCACTCACTCATGATATCAATATCTGCCACAGGCAATGATGGTCCAATTCTATACTGCCATCGTAGAGTCTGTTCTCACCTTCTCCACCATGGTCTGGCTTGGCTCAGCCACCAAGCACGATATCTGGAAGCTGCAGCAAATCGTCAGAGAAGGTTGTTGGCTGCAACCTTCCCCCCCTTGATGAACTGTACACTGCAAGGGCCAGGAAGCGAGCGGGTAAGATCATCTCTGACCCCACTCACCCTGACCACAAACTCTTTGAAGCAATTCCCTATAGAAGGCGACTCCGGACTGTCAAAGCCACCACAGCCAGACATAAAAACAGCTTTTTTCCCCCATGAGTAGTAGCTCTACACAATAACAACAACAATCAGTTCTATTCGTCACTTGCACATAAAGGGCAAGTGAAATGACCAAAAGTCTGTAGCCTCATTTTGCACTGGTATTTTATTTCATTCACATGTTTAAACTGTAATGTTTTATTCTTAATGTTCAATGTTTTATGTGTCATTCTTAATTGTTTACTGTATGTCGTGTTGTTACCTGCGAGCGGAGCACCAAGGCAAATCCCTTGTATGTGTATACACTTGGCCAATAAACATATTCATTCATTCAGTAAAACTGGCAAATTAGCTTTCCTGCAGGTGATCTTCAAGAGGCATCTAATATTCTTTTTAATCATAGCTCAATAATAATTCAGAAGGCAATTATTCTGTTGCTGTAAAATCTCTGTGAATATTCATATTAATACTGTGAAAAAGTGCAGTATTGTGTATTAATTAAGTCGGGGAAGTTTTTCATTTGATGAACATGCCAGATGAAACAGTGAAGCAGTGGGTTTATGAACTACTAATCCGCAAGGAATTTGGATGTGTTGGTGTTGAAGATGTCAGGTGCAGTTTAGTTTAGGCTTGTTTAGTTTAGTTGAGAGATACAGGCCCATTGCACCACCAAGTCCGCACCAACCAGCGATCCCCGCACATTAATACCATACTACACACACTTGGGACAATTTACAATTTAACCATGCCAACTAGCCTACAAACCTGTACGTCTTTGAAGTGTGGGAGGAAACCGGAGGTCCCGGCAAAAACCCATTCAGGTCACGGGGAGAACGTACAAACGTCATAGTCAGGGTTTCACCTGGGTCTCTGGCGCTGCAAGGCAGCAACTCTACCACTGTGCATCCCCAGTTGCTTAAAGGTGTGTGGGCTGGGGAGGGGGGGGGGGGGGGCATAAATCATCTCTCCTATATATCTGGGATGATGAAACCATTCACATTCTCCTCTTGCCTTTCAAACTGCAGCTTTCGACAACAAAATGTTTCTGCTTACTCTCCTTTCCCAGGATGTGCTTTTCAGCCAGCTCATAGGTTGTCAAAAATGTACACTTCCCGACTGTGACAAGCATTTAACTTGTAAAACAATCTTGCTGTGTTGATTCAAAATAAAACCACTTTTAAACCATTTGCCAATGGATATAACAACTACAGCGTTCATGGGTGACTGTAATCTACACATGTAAATGATCAAACCAAGTTAATACTGAAGACCCATGAATTCCTGAAGCACGTGGGGCCATATTTATTGCACCCCCAAGAAGGCCATCACAGAACATGGAACAGTTAAAGCATTCCACAGATGCTGCCTGGCCCATTGAGTTACTCCTGCCCTCTGTTTTACTTGTGGAAAAATACTGCACAGCAACAGACCTTTCGGCCCATAAAATCCATGCCCATCATGATGCCAAAATAAACTAATCCCATCTGCCTGCACTTCTGAATGACTATCTACCTCATTGGTGACCCTCGGACTATCTTTCAAAGGACTTTACCAGCTTTACCTCGCACTAGATGTCATTCCCATATCATGTATCTGTACACTGCAAAATGGCTCGATTGTAATCATGTATTGTCTTTCCGTTGAGTGGATAGCACGCATCAAAAGCTTCTCACCGTACACGTGACAATAAACTAAACTGAACTTGATCCATACCCCTCCATTCCGAGCAAATCCATGAGCAATTAAGAGGAGGTTAATTAATAATCATGTGACGCTGGATCCCTCAGGTTAAGTTGACCAAAATGTCATAGCATTCCTCATTAGGATGGAAAGTGTTCTGGGCTGGGAGATTTTCTGGACTATTGGAGGTCATCGTGTTTATACTCCCACACACTTCACATTCACTTTTTTTAGATGGTACACAGTAGTCATAATATATTTTTTCCCATGACCCAGTTTGTGTAAAATGTAGGAAAAAGGACTTGGTGAGTTTAAAATGAGCGTGGTAAATGAGCCCCCAATGAGCCAGATACCACTTTCAGCAGACTATGAGCTTAGACGCCAAGATCCTCGTCTGTACACCAAAGCTGTTAAAGCTCTTGCCATTAACTAAATACTTTCCCCTTACAGTCGACCTCCTAAAATTCAACGCCTCACAGTTGCTCCAACTAACAATTGACCGTATCTCTGCAGGTTTTCGCAGCTGACCTGCATCGCACTATATATTTGGACAGCCTTCCTCAGTGTCCGCAACTCCACTCAGTTTGGTATTGGCTACAAACTTACGAACCAATCCATTTACATTTTTCATGCAAGTCATTTACAATTGAGGTCCCAGCACAGAAACCTATAGTTATAGATCTACATCCAGAAAAACGTCCTTCCACCACAGCACTCTGTCTTCTTTGAGTGAGCCAAAAATAACCAAGTCACCGTGTATGTCAAGCATTTGCATCTTCTGGATTAGCCTACCATGATGGACCATATCAAATGCCTTACTAAAATCCTTCAAGACAACAGCATCCACTGCCTCACCAATCACCCCCGTCACCACCTCAAAAAACTCAGCTTCACAAGACATGACACATCCAAAGCCATGTTGACTGGCTCTAATTCACCCATTCTCTTCCAAATTCAAGTTAATGTTATCCTGGAGTGGCTGGTCCGATTTATTCATGATAATTATTCATAAATTGGATTGTGGAACTTGTATTTCTACGTTTTATTTCTAAGTTTACAGACATTACAAAACTGGATGGGTTTTTTCAAAGGATAAGATTACCTGCGAACAATGTGACAGGTGATGTGTAGGAAGGAACTACAGGTTCTAGTTTACATCGGAGATAGACACAAAATGCTGGACTAATTCAGAGGGACAGGCAATATCTCTGGAGGGAAGGATTGGATGATGTTTTGGGTTGAGACCCTTCTTCAGACTGAGAGTCAGGAGAGGTCAGTCTGGAGAAGGGTCTTGACCCAAAGCGTCACCCATTCCTGTTCTCCTGAGGTGCTGCCTGTCCCATTGAGTTACTCCAGCATTTTGTGTCCATCTTCTGAATTAATAAGCAGACTGCAGGCAGTCCCCGTCCCTCGATCCTACTGAGCTCAGTATCATAGAGTCATGGACTCAGAGTAATACAACACGGAAACAGGCCCTTTGGCCAACTCATCTGTGCCGAGTAAGTTGACTAACCAATCTCGTCCCACTTTCCTACACCTGGTCCTCATCCCCCCAAACCCTTCCTATCCAAGTACCAGCCCAAGTGTCTTTATTTGCCATAATTGCACCGGCCTCAACCACTTCCTCTGGCAGCTCATTCCATAAATACACCACCCTCTTTATGAACGAGTTGCCTCTCAGGTGCCTTCTACACCTTTTCCCCCCTCACCTTAAAGCTACGCTCTCTCATAGTTTAGTTTAATTTAGATTTGAGATACAGCGCAGAAACAAGTACTTCAGCTCACCAAGTCCGCGCCAACCAGCAGTTCCCACACATTAACACTGTCCTACACACACTAGGGACAATTTACAACTACTGTATACCAAGCCAATTAACCTACATACCTGTACGTCTTTGGAGTGTGGGAGGAAACCGGAGAAAACCTATTGCATTGATTAAAAATCTTGAGACAGTTGTCCAGCAAGCAGTAGAGTTTGGGTCAGTAGAGCAGTAGAGTTTGGGTCAGTAACGACGTGGTGAATAGGAACGAGACCTGGAGCGCGATCTATATCCTCTACTGTAGTAAGGCGATGGAGAAACCCGGAACGTCACCCATTACTTCTCTCCAGAGATGCTGCCAGTCCCGCTGAGTTAGACACAAAATGCTGGAGTATCTCCAATCGTCTTGGCCCCGCTCTGGGAGTAGCAATGGGGGCGGATCCGGATCCGCAACGGCCGTGAGCCCCAGGCCGAGCTCGGCAATCGCTTGCCTGCTTCTGCTGCTGTTGGAGGTGAGACGTTGCGCCGCGCCAGTGTGTCCCACTTGGCCATTATTTATGTGACGGGCCGCGCGCAACTCCACAATCCTCCACGCCTCTCCATGCGCCCGTCCCACGCTACCCACTCGCTAGCAGGTCGCGTAAATGGCGCGCAAATGACGGCCAAGTGGGACAGGCCCTTTACAGTGCCAGAAACCCAGGTTTGATCCTGACTGCGGGTGCTGTCTGTATGGAGTTTGTACGTTCTCCCCGTGACCTGCGTGGGTTTTCTCCGGTTTCAGACTGAAGAAGAGTCTCGACCCGAAACATCATCCTTTCATTCTCTCCAGAGATGCTGCCGGTCCCGCTGAGTTACTCCTTCATTTTGTGTTTATCTTCAAATGACGTCACGCACTCCATACGGCTGTGCGGACCCATGATGACGCGTGCGACCGTCGCGCGTCAATCACTGCCGGCCTGTCGCGTAAATGATGGCCAAGTGGAACAGGCCCTTAAGGCAGCAAATCTGCACCACTGTGCCGTCCCAGTAGGGTCTGTTCTGTTTCTCCCCTTTCACGATTACTCCAATCAAGCTGGTTAGTCATTGACTCGACAAGCAAGAATCACCAGGATCTATCCTCAACATGCAATGCAGATGATACAATTTGATAGAATAGAATTTCCTAACCTATTCCAACTCGTTCAGATAAAATAAATGAGCAACCTGTGCTTCTGCTTACTCCATCTATTCTTTCATGTTGCCACAAGTTCTTTGATGTTTGCTCTCAGGCATTGGGAAATCCAGGACATTCTCCCGTTCATGGTTCACTAATCAGAAAATACATTTTTAACTCCACAAATGTTGACATTTCAAGTAGCCAGTCTTTAATACCTGAAGCTAAATGCAGCCATCATCTCAACTGTCGAAATAGCCGATGAAGTAACCTCAGCTTATAGTTCGATTGACTTGAGAAATAAAAATCAGCTGATGCCAACAGAAGTTGTCGGGGAGAGCTCATATCCTGCTTTTTATCATACGCTAAGAAAGATCTCCGATTGTATTTGATGGATCATACCATGAGTAAACTTAAGGTAGATGGGGTTCCAACATGTGAAATGGGGAGGCAACCCATTTTAAAAATCTGGGCCGAATCGTTGCTAATAATAGATTAAAGTCCGAATGAACGTCTAACCATATTAAGTTAATTTACTCATCCATCTATTCCAGCAATGAGCAGTAGCTAAGAACGTGCATGTAGAAGATATTTGAAATACTACAACTGAGCAGGAAAAACAAAACAGTTGTTTCAACTCGGGTGATTCCGCTAAAATGCTTATTGGCGTCATTTCAGAAATAGGTAAAATAGTTTCGTGAACTAGGCTGGAGTAACCAATATAATTGAGGTGATAAAAGAACTTCACAAGGTTGGTGTTCACCACCAGAGAGTGAATATTTCAGTTTTTGGTGGGCACTGTATTTTATGACTCCCTTGGGCTGAGTTTGCTTGACTATAAAGAATAGAGGCAATGCAGGCAGCCAGCACAATAAAGATTGCCGCCAGGGCTTTATGACAACCAAGGGCAACAAAGCATAAAATGCTAGCCCTGCAATGTCATTTAATAAAATCTAATGGCTGCCAAACACAGTTGAAAGAATAAATGAAAAGTTTATTATTTTTAGTATGTAATTCCATTGCAAGCCCGTGAGGAGAACTTCATTAATGGCACAAGGTTGAGCTGCGATTTCTCGTATTTACCCCTGATGAATCAGGTCCTGTGGTATGAACATGTGGTGAATGAATGCTAAAGGAGGCATTGCACATTAACATGTGGGAATCAATCCAACAGCGGGGAGCAACAGAGCTAGAAAGATTGCTTAACAAAGACTATAATGCACTGTAAAACAGTCTTCCATGAGTTGCAACCTGCTCAAGTTAAAAAAATTCATAAAGCCATCTCCTATTATGAGATTGCCGATGCCAAATCCAAATGTCACTGAGGAGACCATATATCATCATTACAGTTTGCATATCTTTCATTCATTGTTCTTTATCTCTCTACATCATCGTCTATGTCTCTTGTTTCCCTTATCCCTAATCAATCTGAAGAAGGGTCTCGACCCAAAAAGTCACCCATTCCTTCTCTCCAGAGATGCTGCCTGTCCCACTGAGTTACTCCAACTTTTTGTGTTTATCTTTGGTTTAAACCAGCATCTGCAGTTCCTTCCTCCACATTTTGTATGCAGAGATGATTCTGTGTTATGTATGCTAAATGTGCAGTACTGTAGATGTTTAACGTTGTACTCACTCTACTGCTAAAGTTTGATTCAACAAACAATATTTCAGAAGAGGAACAGTGCACAGTGATTTGTTGCAAGTTCAGTGCAAACACCAAGTTTAACCTTCTGCCCCAGAACATTTGAAAGACCGACACAGAGGAGGTGGTGGAGGCTTATTATCAGGGATGCAGTTTTGGTGGCACCCTGAAGTAGGTGCTATGACGTGAGAGTTAAGGCACTTGGAGGCCAAACCTAGTTGATATAAAAGTTCTTTGTTCATCAAGTGAAACAGAGATTCTCAGAGACCCTCTCAGTAGAATTTCCTAAATTCAAAGTATATTGTGTTTTCATGTTTTTAAACGTAAAACAACATAAATGTTTAATAGGAGGAATGCGTGAGGAGCAGGGATTTGCTATTCAGTCTGAAGAGGGTCACGACCTGAAACATCACCCATTCCTTCTCTCCAGAGATGCTGCCTGTCCCGCTGAGTTACCCCCGCATTTTGTGTCTATCTTCGATTTAGTTCGTTCAAGTTTGCAATTATTGTCAGATGCACCAATTAAGGAACAGTGATATTTGAGTTACCATACTCATCCACCACAGTGGAATCAACATTCCCCACTGTGGTGGAAGGCAATAAAGTTCGTCATCTTCCTCCTTTGTTCATCCGTGGTCGGGGCCGAACCCTCCGCAGTTGCCGCTGCCAACGGTCCGCAGTTCAAGCCCTCTCATCGGGATGATGGAGACTCCAGCGTTGGGACGGATCGGAACACTCGGCGGCATGGAGCTCCCTAGTCAGCCTCGTCTTACCAGAGACCACTGCTTCACGGTGTCAAAGTCCACAGGCCCCGCGGTCGGAGTCCCTTCACTGGTGATGCTCGGGAAAGGATCCTAGGCTCCACTATGGTATATCCGCGCCACGCCCGCGGCTTGAAGCTCCGGCCGGACTCCAGGAAAGGCCGCACCACTCAACATTGTTAGGCCGCAGGGGGGGGACGGAGACGCGACATGGAGATAAAATTGCATCTCCATCGAGGTAAGTGACTGGAAAGTTTCCCCCAATTCCCCCCCTCCCCCCACATAAGACATACCAAGAAACATTAAAACATACATTCAAGACATATTTAAAATAATGAAACTGAAAATGGACAAACAGACTGTTGGCGAGGCAGACACAATGGTGGCGCCACCCGATGGATTTAAACCAGCATCTGCAGTTCCTTCCCACACATAAATGCTTAAATTACATAATCACCTATTTAGTTTCTATATTTTGAGTGTACACTGAAAACTTTATAGAATTTCATATTTACACTGTTGCTGTCAAGGTACCTCTGAATATTTTTGCTGGGTCAAAGTAATTCATACTGGTCTAGAAACCTCCGAAGACAGAATGCAGACAACCAAAATAGTAAGATTAAATGAGAACTTACCAGTTTGAAGTTTGATCTTCATTTTATGAGTCGTCGAGTTGAGGGACTACGTGAAGAACCCCGTACAGCCGTTCGTGCGTCAATCTTCAAAGCAACGTTGTGAAATCACAGCAAATAGTAACTGAAGTATAATGGTAAGATAACAAAGACTAGAACTACCAGATGAAATGTATGAGGGCTGGGAGCGGAGGGCACATAGACCCTCAACTCGACGACTCATAAAATAAAGATCAAACTTCAAACTGATAAGTTCTCATTTAATCTTACTATTTTACTTCGGAGTCACGTGAATGACTACGTGAAGACTTCAAAGCTCTGTGATTTCAAGCCGTGTGAAACGAGTATACACAACCACAGCTGCTTTATTGACAAATGAAGGGAAACATTCATAACATAGATGTAAAACATGCTGATGCTGTTTAAATGAAACAATAATATTTCCATCTCTCACCCAGATGGAAAATATAACCAGAACATAAATAGAGTTAACAAATACTCCTGGTTCACCAATGGGTCATTACAGATGTTTGGAGATTCATTCGATGGACCATGCTCCAGCCGCAACAATGCGAACCAGCGGAACATAAATACCCTTACTGCTGATGTTGTAGCAGCCCTGGTGGAATGAGATCGGGAAACAGAATCCATTAGCACATAACACAACTCTGTTTTCCTCATCTGGAATGGCCTGAACAATAAGTTCTCCCAAATTCTTTGTGACTAACAACATTGCTAGTCCAGAACTCCAAGGCTCTTGATGACCTTGACATACTGTTGTATACATGTGTGCTTACCTTATCAAAGGTCCCCTGGTATGCCTGTAACTATTTTGAGACCTGACCCCCTTCTGGTCTGCTCATGTATTTATAACATAATATTATATATTATAATTTACAGACGTTATCATCCTGTACCATCACAATTATTTAGCGACTGAACCTGCTGCACTAAACCAGTGCCAGAAGGATAACTACCTAATAAACTCCAGCCAAATTTAAGGATTATAGTTGCTGCCTCCTGGTGAAATAGTGTTCACAAATGTCAAAATCGCATATGGCATTATACTGGTCCTGGGACCCATGTTGAAGATATCCTACCCCTTGATAACCGGTGTGGACCCGACAGAGCGAGTCTTGTTTGCTACAGCCAATTCAATGAGGAAGCTCATCGAGCCAATTAATGGCCGTACAACTCCATAATTAACAGACAATCATTTAGCATGAACTCGAAACATTAGCAATCAATACCATTTTCCATGGAACATAAGCATAACAAACTCTTTCATCTCCTGGAAAAGAAAATTCAGCCGTTTGGTGCTATGCAAACACTTTGAACACATAGAAGGTTAGATGCAACAACCCAAATCTTAGGGCAGTTTGTTAAACCTGCAGAACATAAATTTGAGTTTATCATGCAACATCTGATTTCCGAAGCCTCAGGCTGAACAAGCAAACTCAAGTTTAAAAATAACCAATAAGGTTATATAATTATTCGCAACAAATCGGGAATCAATTTGCATAATCACACAATAGGAACTTAAAGCCTCTTAATGACTTTATTTGAAGCCTCGATTGATGAGACAAAATGGAGGTAGCCATAAAAGACCCTCCTTCTCCTTTTGGCGAGAATGTATCTTTCGCCAATGCATTGCCAAACATTTTGCAACCAGTGAAATAAACATGAAACCAACATACATACACATATATTTATATTAGGTGTTCCATTTAACCAGAATTTCATAATACAGTGCGATTCAACACCAACTCTGTGTTTCCATTACCCACACTTGATGATTCTCCTGTGGCAACAAAATTATGTAACCATTCCAGTGATTCTTTAACTGATTGCACCCTCGTGACTAACATATGCCATCATCACAATGCATCAACCTGAACATGAGCATGACAATATGCTTATTGTCCAATCACTCTATAACCTATACAATGCCCGTAGAGTCTATAGATAGTTGATACTAATAACAGAAATTTTTTGGCAAGTCATGCAAATCTGTTCCATCTCCAAACTCCAGATGATATTAAAGCTACTTGGTAACTACCTTAAACAGCAACTGTGGCCCGATTTCCGAGCCAGTCTAGCAAGACAACCTTGGTCCTTATACTGAATCTGCCAAATTCTAACCTGCTTGAAAAGCTAATATTGTACATTTTACATTTACCGTTCAAAGCAGCTGATAATGTCTCAATCATTTGTAATGTATAACTAAGTATGCAGCTTACCAAACTGCAAGTGTCCCTTAATTGTAGAGTAGCACAGGTCCAGTGTGTGGAACCTCTGGCCAGCTTTCATGCTGCCAGCAACTTCAGTGAACCGCTACTGCCAATAAAGACATGCATTGTCGCCGAAACTGTGAAACCTTGCTAGTTCCAATAGCTTGTGCCTCGCCCTCCAGGTTACACCTATGGAAAAGTCTTACCTGAATAGAAGATTCGGCAGCCAACTGTAATGTCCCCCTGAGAGCGGTGTTCACTACATATGTGTTTCGGATGGTAACTTTCTTGCCAGGCATAGACCTCTGGCACATGCCCTGATCTCTTGGGTGATCTCTTGGGCATGCTCTATGGCTATACCCTCAGACTCGGCATTAAACTGTACCAATCCCACATGCTCTCCTCTTACATGAGGGAGCCATAAAGCAGGTCTGCTACAAAGCCCTGCTGACACAATTTCCCATTTAGGGGCATTAGCACCAATTTGCAATATAATGAAAGATTTACCTAACAACTACTGGAGCAGTAATGAACACTGTTTGTCCATCATTGTGACTTTATTAATTTCAGCTGGTGTTAACAATGACCTAGATGGCACTTAATAATTAACCATTTAACAAAATAACTGTTGCTCTACTTACACAGCTGAATTGCATCTATACAATTAACAATTAGTTCAATGACTAGAACAGTTTTATAACAACAACTGTTACCAAAGTCTATTGACTGCAATCTGTTGCCCAGGCCGGCATCATGGCCAATTGAATACCTAAAAGTAAATCCCAACATCCTACAAATCTATTTGATAGGAACTTAATCTAACTGGATAGAGGAGCCCAATTTCTCAAATATATTTTGAGACTTAACAGTGGATTTTAGCACATATATAACCAGCGTTTTTTAAAGCTGTGAATAGTTTTCTTTGAATGCTTTTTTGTCATCATTCTGTTATATTGCCTTATCCTAACAATGCCTCCTCATCCCCCATGATCATTGTAAATGGGAATACCCTACTAAACTGCTATTCCTATAAAGCAGCCCTAACAAGGTACCGCTGGCACCCATGAAGGAGCCCTGAACAAAGGTGCTGCTGACGCGGACTTTCCCATAGGCCAGTATTTGCCATAGATTTGGCGTTCCCATGAAGCAGTGCTGCTCTCTAAATTAATTCCCAACTTTCCGAATTGTACTGACTATTTTTGTCAGTTGTCCCCATATCCTAGGGATTATTGTAGTTTGGGAACCCCGTAGCTGAATTTCCCCTCCCCGGGAATCCATATAAATATATTTGTGTGTGTATATATATATATATATATATATATATATACATATACATATACCGCGGTACCCTCCTGGCATGCAGGCTAATCATTTATGTGAGTTAACCCCATTTCCTGGGGACTACTGTGGTCTGGGAACCGCATATATTTGGGTTACCTCTGCACTGGGAACACAGCCTAACCATTTACGTTTGTTTTAACCCCATGTGCTGGGGACTACTGCGATGTAAAACCGCATATACTTGGGTTACCCCTGCACTGGGAACCCAGCCTAACCATTTAGGTTAGTTTTAACCCCATGTGCTGGGAACTACTGCGGTCTAGAACCGCATATACTTGGGTTTCCCCTCCACCGGGAACCCAGGCTGACCTTTCAGGTCCGTTAAGCCCCATCTCCTAGGGACTACTGCGGTCTAAAACCGCACTATTCTCGGGTTTCCCCTCCCCGGGAACCCAATGTGTGGAGTCACTGACCGCGTTATCAGTGACTCCGATCGCGAACCCGACTTTCGCCAGCTCTCCGCTTCCGCGGTCGGACCAGGGTTTTCCCCCAAAGTCCTAGGCTGGTTCCCTCGTCGGCCATCGTGAACATCCACTGCAAATATCCCCGGAGGTTCCTGCAGGAGACCTAGAACAGATAAGAAAATAGCACTTACCTGAAACTTTTTTAGACTTACCGTTGGAGGCGCTGCGCTGCTCAACAGTCGTCGTCTGCACGAAAGCGTCTGACGCAATGACGCGCGAACGGCTGTATGGGGTTCTTCACGTAGTCACTCACGTGACTCCGAAGTAAAATATACCTCTTTAGTTGCAGCATCTCTCTGGTACACAAACAGTACAGTAGTGACTGGACATAGTGACAAGACAGACTGCATTGAGTGGCCTCTCACATTATATGAACCTAAACCCACCTGATCTGCTGGTTGCTAAACACCTTTAACTCCCTCTCCCATTCCCACACTGACCTTTCTGTCCTGGGCCTCCTCCATTGTCAGAGTGAGGCCCAGCAAAAACTGGAGGAACAGCACCTCATATTTCGCTTGGACAGCTTCCACCCAAGGCCTGCACCCAATGATTGGTTTTGATATTCAAAAAGGAACTGCGGATGCTGGAAAATCGAAGGTAGACAAAAGTGCTGGAGAAACTCAGGGGGTGCGGCAGCATCTATGGAGTGAAGGAAATAGGTGACGTTTCGGGCCCAAACCCAAAAGGTTTCAGCCAGAAACGTTGCCTATTTCCTTCAGTTTGAAGAAGCGTTTCGGTCGGAAACGTTGCCTATTTCCTTCGCTCCATAGATGCTGCCGCACCCCGCTGAGTTTCTCCAGCACTTTTGTCTAGCTCTGATTGGTTTTGATAACCTTAAGGTTTCTTTGCAAGTTAAATTGTGAACAGGTTCTTTTGCCATTTTGAAAATTGGTCCTTGTTTCATTAAATATCTCCCGAATATTCTAACAGTAATGGGCCTGTCCTACCAGCATCTGACTCCATGTGATGAGCGCGATCAAACTAGAAGTGGGGTCCGCGCGGAGGTCGGGTGATCCCCTGTAGAGGGCCGTTCCCATCAGCATGCGCCTGCATGCGGCAAGCGCTACCAAACCGGCAGCGAGGGCCGCGCAGAGGTCGGGTGAGTGGCACAACGCGGCGTAAAGTGAGGCGAACTTGAAGTCTTAAGGTAAGTTCGCCAGGACAGAGAGGGGCACACAGAGAGTGGCACAGAGGCACACACACAGAGGGCCACGGAGCCACACACAGAGAGGGTCATGGAGGCACCTACTGATAGGTTCACGGAGGCACGATGTTGAGGCGGTGTGTCATGCGTCTGCAAGCCGACAAGCCGTTGCCGCGCGGAATTTTTGAACACAGTCAGTTTTTCGGAGCCCCGCGCGATGTCGGGATGAACTCCGCACAATTCCGCACGGCTCCGGTGATCGAAGTGGGACCAGCCCCGCGACGCCGGACGGCTCAAGCGACCGCGTTAGGTCGCGCTCATCGCATAGAGTTGCATGCTGGTGGGACAGGCCCTTTACAGTAAAGGGGCACAGTGGTGCGGAGGTAAAATTGCTGCCTTAGAGCGTCGCAGACCCGGGTTCGATTATGACCATAGATGCTGTCTGTATGGAATTTGTATGTTCTCCTTGTGACTGCATGGGTTTTCTCCAGGTTATCTGGTTTCCTCCCACATTCCCAAGATGTACAGGTTTGAAGGTTAATTGGTTTCGGTAAAAATTGTACATTTCCCCTATTGTGTAGGTTAGTGTTAGTGTACGGGATTGGGGTTGGCATGGACTCAGTGAGCTGAAGGACCTGTTTCTGCGGTGTATCTCTAAATTAAACTAAACGAAACTAGTCAAACAGAATTGGAAGGAAAAGGCTACCAGGATTAATACAAACAACATATCTATTAACACTGTTTAAAGATCTTTAATAGGCATTGTACATGAACCAAGATAAACGAGCATATCAGTATTTTCTACTACTAATGCATTAATTACTTTTACCTTAAATTCCAGTGCTTATCCTGAATGCCAAGATAGTTTTAATGAAACACAAAAGAATGAGACAAAAAGGGGAAGGCGGACAATAAATAGGCAAGAAAATTCTTGTGTTACCATTATTTAGTAAAAGCTGAAACCTGTCTCTAGACAGTGCCCTATACCTTCATTCATTCCATTTCTACCACGCACCAGCTTAAATGTGTAGGAAGGAGCTACAGATGTTGGTATACACCAAAGGTAGACACAAAAAGCTGGAGTAACTCAGGAAACCTCTGACTCTGAAGAAGGGTCTCGACCTGAAACTTCACCCGTTCCTTCACTCCAGAGATGCTGCCTGTCCCGTTGAGTTACTCCAACATGTCGTGTCTCTCACCATACGCTGTTCTTATGGAAAGATGAGCAGTGTGAGGAAGAGTTCCTAAGGGTCACATTCAGAGCATAAAATATTGGCAGCTAGTACATTCAGGGGTGGACTTGATTGTTGTCATTAAGCGGGAAACCCAACTAGATCTCACTGGAACAGGTGTCATAAGGTTGGTCTTTTTTATAAGAAATTCACAATGCTTTTGGTCATGGAAGCTGCTGTAGATGTCTACGATTTCAGAGTGGAATTGGGTTATTTCCAGATTCTGCAGGCTTGGAGATTATTGGAAGAGAAATCATGCAACATTGTTATTCCAGTTAGTGCTGCCAGTTCTCTCGTACTGATCAGTTGCCTTGCTACCCCTTTAATAAGTATTTAAGTGACCACAAATGCCTTTTGGTAACTGTCTACAGAGCCAATTATCCAATACACAGCACACAATAAAGGTCCCTGAATATTTACCAAAGATCCTATAGCGGAGCAAGATAGGCCACTCCTGCGAAATGCAATGGGCTGACGTGTAGTACGCAACTGAGCGGAACATGGGCATTTTTTTTCATCCACTTCAGTAACCGGAACCTCCCCGACTCGCAGTGTAAACAACGTGGCGGGGGGGGGGGGGACAGTTTGTGTGTGTGATATAGGGCTAGATTCATAATTCTGTTAGTTCATAATTCTGTGAATTCTTGTTAAAGAATAACATTTGACTCTGGTAATTTTCTTTTTTAAATCATTTGTTTTAAATGGCTCATGAGCTGTGTTCGAGTTGATTTTATAGCCGACCCGACTCGCAGTGTAATCAACGTTGCGGGGGGACAGTTTGTGTGTGTGGTATGGGGTTAGATTCATAATTCTGTTAAATCTTGTTAAATAATAAAATGTTTATAAATTTTGATTCTGGTAATTTTCTTAAGTATCTGATAACGACACATCAGCAGCATATGGCACCAATATTGCCACGGGCGGTTCAAACTCCGCGGCCCAGGGCGGTCAAAGCTGCCGCCCTCCAGTCCAGCGGACGAAGCTGTTGCCGCGGGAGCTCCAGAAAAACCAAAGATCCTATAACGGAGCTATAGGATCTTTGCCTAGGAGCCCCGGGATCTGCAGTGCCCACCCGCACAGTATAGCGCAGCCCAGGAACGCCGCACGGTTGAAGGAGCGCCCAAACCACACAACAGCGCAAAGCCCACCCGCCCGGTGAAGGAGCATCCGTCCGCCCACCCACTCTTTGATCTTTGGCCTCAACCCCGAAGATGGAGGCGGAAGCGGAAGCAAAGATAATATCTTTGGGCGGAAGCAAGATGGCGGAGGCTGGTTGCTGAAATGGGTCCTATAATTACCCATGAATCTGCCCATGACCGTACTACGCGTTTTTAGTGGGAGTAGTCCATCTTGCTCCACTATAGGATCTTTGATATTTACACTGTGTTTGCTTCCTGAAAAAAAAAAATGCAGTTTCAAAACATTTGATTTGGCTGGATCAATCATTTCTGAAAGTGCCTATCATATAATTATTTCCATTTTTGAGGCAATGTTCTCTATACAACTATGGAAGCAAGGTTGCACTAATATTGCCTTCCTCCAAAGATTTTAAACTTCTAAGTAACATCTCTTCTTCAGCTAAACTTAACTTTGTATTATATATAAAGCTCAATAGTTTCATTATTAATATTTAAAGCAATGCAATTGCTACAGCACACAACCTACGTTTTTGATCCCTGACCAGTCTGAAGAAGGGTCTCGACCCGAAACATCGTCTATCTCCTTCGCTCCTTAGATGCTGCTGCACCTGTTGAGTTTCTCCAGCTTTTTGTGTAACCCCCTACTTCAGCACAGTTGGGTAATGTTCTGGAACTCATTATAGTTTGAGTAGTGTATCTGTCTATGCTGTTTTATTTAGGTTACTTTAGTTTAGAGATACAGCGCAGAAACATGCCCTTTGGCCCACCTAGTCCACACCGACCAGCGATCCCCGCACATTGACACTATGCTACACACACTAGGGACATTTCTCACTTATACCAAGTATACAAACCCAAGCCAATTAACCTACAAACCTGTACGTCTTTGGAGTGTGGGAAGAAACCCAAGAACTCGGAGAAAACCCACGCGGTCAGGGGGAGAACGTACGAACTCCGTACAGACAGCACCTGTAGTTGGGATCGAGCCTGGGTCACCGGCACTGCAAGCGCTGTTAGGCAGCAACTCTACCGCTGCACCACCATGCCGCCCACCTGCACCACTGTGCTGCCCACAAAGTTTAATGCACTCCTCCCCATCACTATTTTGATGATTATCTGTTCTGGTGCAGTTTATTTACTCTGTAAAAGCCATTTGTTTTACTCATGTTGGTGGTCTCTGGGCGTCAGTGGCAAGGCTGCTATTTTTCCAACTGACCATAAATGATCTTGAAATGATTGTGATGAGCAGCCTTCATGAACCGCTGCAATGCTTTTCATTCAGATACTCCTACAATGCTGTCAGAAGGAATTAATGTTTTCATAAATTCATGTTCTCAGAGCAGTATCAGGCCATTCGGCCCATCAAGTCTACTCCACCTTTCAACCATGGGTGATCTACCTTTCCCTCTCAACTACATTCTCCTGCCTTCTCCCCATAACCCCTGGCACCCTTACTAGTCAAGAATATGTCAATCTCCATCTTAATAATATCAATTAACTAAATATCCACACAGCCATCTATGGCAATGAATTCCACAGATTCACTATCCTCTGACTAAAGAAGTTGCTACTTATCTTCTTACGAAAGTTACTTCCTTTTATTCTGAGGCTATGGCCTCTGGTCCTCGACTCTTCCACTAGTGGAAACATCCTCGCCACCTTCAATCCACCCAGACCTTTCACTATTCATTAATTTTCTTGTATCTTGTAGGAGATGTGCTCGCCCAAGTCAAGGTAAAGTAGTCCGTCGTGACTCTGAGGTCACATAGTACCCCATCGCTAATCCACTCCTCTATCAACAATATTTATGTTCAGTTTAGTTTATTGTCACGTCTACCGAGGTACAGTGAAAAGCTTTAGTTGCGTGCTAACCAGTCAGCAGATAGACAACACATGATTCCAATCGATCCATTTACAGTGCATAGATACATGATAAGGGAATAACGTTTAGTGCAAGGTAAAGCCAGCAAAGTCCGATCAAGGATACAAATCTGAGAGGTGTTTAAGAAGGTCATAGTTAAAGTAAGAAATGTTGCTGCGGGAATAGAGATTTAAGAAAATGGTGCGATTGTAATATGTGCTTGTAGGTCTGCTTCTGTGGCTAGCACACAAATAGTCGCCCACGTTGGGAGCCGTCTTGGAAGCTAGTGATAGAGTTTCCAGTTGTTGACCACAGGACATTTACTCTAGGGAAATCACCAACGACTATGCTATTGAATGAATAATTTCACTCAAAGCTGTGTCATCCCCAGTGCTCTGAATGGAATGCTGAGAATAACCTCCGCTTATGCCACTGGACTCCCCAGTACATTTGCAAAGTTTTGCCCAGGGCTGCTCTGAGATGAGCTGTCTGTGGATGGTGTACAATTTTGGTCGCCCAATTATAGGAAGGATGTCAACAAAATAGAGAGTGTACAGAGGAGATTTACTAGAATGTTGCCTGGGTTCCAGCAACTAAGTTACAGAGAAAGGTTGAACAAGTTAGGTCTTTATTCTTTAGAGTGCAGAAGGTTAAGGGGGGACTTGATTGAGGTCTTTAAAATGATGAAAGCAATAGACAGAGTTGATGTGGATAAGCTTTTCCCATTGAGGGTAGAAAAGATTCAAACAAGAGGGCATGACATGAGAATAAGGGACAGAAGTTTAGGGGTAACATGAGGGGGAACTTCTTTACTCAGAGAGTGGTGGCTGTGTGGAATGATCTTCCTGCAGATGTGGTGGAGGCAGGATCGATTTTAACATTTAAAAGTAAAGTGGATAGGTATATGGACGGGAAGGGAATGGAGGGATATGGTCTGAGTGCAGGTAGATGGGACTAGGGGAAAATAAATGGTCAGCACGGACTGGAAGGGCCGAGAAGGCCTGTTTCCGTGCTGTAATTGTTATATGGTTATATGGTTATAAACCTACTTAGTTTCTCTGCCTTAGAGGGCAGTGGAGGCTGGTTCTCTGGATACCTTCAAGAGAGCTAGATAGGGCTCATAAAATAGTGGAGTCAGGGGATATGGGGAGAAGGCAGGAACGGGGTACTGATTGGGGATGATCAGCCATGATCGCATTAAATGGTGGTGCTGGCTCGAAGGGCCGAATGGCCTACTCCTGCACCTATTGTTTATTGTCTATTGTTTCCTTTTGTAAAAGATTTTAACCTTTTTAATAATTCTCTTAGTGAAAATTTGCAAATTACGAACACTTTATCAGCTGCCAACAAGATAGCCATATATTCAGAGTATATATACATCAGCGATTCATTTCTGCATGAACAGGATGCCACTGAGACCCTTTTAAGCTCAGATCTTTAAAAAATACATGCAGAGGAAATATATAGGCAGGGGACAGACTGGTAAAATGGAAGTTTTCATCGTCTTATTCAGCAAATGAGCACTGATGTAACATTGATTCACATGATAATAGGAGAAGGGAATGAGATTAATTGGATAGTTCGTTGGAAGATCCAACAGGCACAATGGGATGAATGCATTACTACGTTGTATGGAATCATGATTAATATGCATCACAGCTCTGATCCCTATACATTCCACTATTCTGCCTATTATTTTAACAGTCTGCCTAGCGTTAATAGTCTGTCGCAGTAGGAGCTCCTGTAAGTCAAACCCACAGATCTGCTTTGTCCTAAGAGCAGATAGAGAAATGGAAACGGGTTCCTGGGGGAAGGGCATTTGACACCTTTGACAGTAGCTCTGTGCTCCAAAGTTGCCAGTTCTCATGAAAAGTACACGCTTTGCACAGTTCGTCAGTTCAGCTGCTGTCAAGCCTTTGCAGTGAGGTGTAAATGTGAATTGCCAGGTTCATTTGCAAACCTCTCTTTGGAGACCTGTTCAGGAAATGAAACTTTTAAGTTTTTCAGAACTTGAAGTATTAAAACAATTGTTGTTTTTTATAAAAGATTTTTGTGAAGAGCAATCCACTCTAGGTTTAGGTTTAGGTTTATTATTGCCACTTGTACCAAGGTACAGTGAAAAGCTTTGTTTTGCATGCCATCCATTCAGAGCAGTTAATACGATACATAAATCCAATCAAGGCAAATTCAGGTACAACAGATGGAGCAAAGGGAAAGATACAGAGTGCAGAATATAGTTCTTAGCATTTAAGCACATTGTAGGTGCACTAGTTCCATGGACTAAGTCCAATGTCTGCAATCAGGTAGAGGTGAATCGCATAGCGCCCCAGCTTATGGAAGAACCATTCAGAAGCCTGATAACACAGAGGAAGAAGCTGTTCCTGAGTCTGGCATGCATGCTTTTTCAGCTTCTGCATCTTTTTACCAAATGGGACCAGGGAGAAGAAGGAATGCCTGTGGTGGGACTGGTTTTTGATTATGTTGGTTGCTTTTCTGAGGCAGTGTGGCATAGATGGAGACAATGGTAGGAAGTCTGTTCTGTGTGATGGACTGGGCCACATCTACTACTCTCATGCAGTAGTCATGTCTTCTGGTCTTGAGCAGAGCTGTTCCCAGACCAAGCTGTGATGCACCTAGAGAGTAGACTTTCTGTGGTGCATCTGTGAAGGTTTGCGAGAGTCATTGGTGACATGCTGAATTGCTTCAGTCTCCAGGAAGTCGAGGTGCTGATGCACATTTTCATGGCTGTTGCATCAATGTGATTAATCCACGACTGATTGTTGGAAATTCCTATAATTTATCTACTTCTATTATTTGACGAATACCATTGTTAGGTTGGAGATAATAGTCTTAGATATATAGTCTAAAAAAGTGAACCAGACCGTGGTAAATAGATGTAAAAGTTGATATTGATCACAAGCAGGTCCTCTGGAGAACCTATTTCTCTTCTAAAGGGTGCTCAACAATACAATGATGTTTCATAGTTTTCAAACACAAAGCAATTAACAATAGAAATTAAGTTGAGTTTTGATGGTTAGAATTACCTAACTAACTTAATAATTTTGTGTGTGAACAGGTAACTTAGGGCCCTGTCCCACTGTATGAGTTCATTCAAGTTCGCCCGAGTTTCCCCTGATTCGAACCCGGAGATTTGTGGTAGTGGCCACTCGTAGGTACTCGG
Organism: Raja brachyura; assembly: GCA_963514005.1. The sequence goes on from OY740787.1 coordinate 81,892,224, forward strand.
GGCTCTCGTGAACATTTATCAACATGTTGAAAAATCTTCACGTGTTTTCCCGAGCTTATCGGGTTTCCCGAGTACTTGCCGTTAGCGTTACCAGCTGTTAAGAGACGTCCCGAGCTCCAACGTACCCCCTACGTACAATCTACGTGCTTCCACGAGTTTGATTTTTTTTTAAACTCTGGAGAACTCTTGAATAAGCTTGTACAGTGGGACAGGGCCAGTTGCAGAATTAGATATTTATGATGAGAAAACGTTGTAAAACTAGCAGAACCCCATTAAATACTTAAATACCCATGGCTGGTCCAAGGGATTCTGAGCACAAAGGGCCAGACATCAAACACATACTACTTTGTTACAGTGGTGAAGCAAAGTTTGCTGGATATACAAATAGTCAGAATATTATTTGCCAAAACAGGCATGTCCCAAACTATATCACGTTGCAAGGATATTGCTTTAATGAGGCGTTAATGCAGAGATGCCGACATAATGCCTTTTCTGATCTCATCAAGGGGGTTTCAATAAGGGTCGATTGACATGAACATTTCTGTCATGTCTTCCCCTGTATAGTACAGAAACAAAGAAGACTACAGAGAGTGCTAGACACTGTCCAGTCCATCACAGATGCTGCTTTGTGTAAGAAAGAACTGTAGATGCTGGTTTAAATCAAAGGTAGACACAAAATGCTGGAGTAACTCAGCGGGTGAGGCAGCATCTCTGAAGAGAAAGAATGGGTGACGTTTTCAGTCGAGACCCTTCTTCAGAATGATGTTTTGTTGAATTCTCATTGGAGAGAGGAGGATAACTTTTTTGCTGAACTCTCGTCGGTATGAACATTGACTTCAGATAGTCCTTGCTTTCTCAAAGGGTTCTACGGGAAGCGCTGACCCAAAAGGCAGCCTATATCATCAAAGACCCACACCACCCTGGCTCCCTCGTACTATTGGGAAGAAGGTACAGGACCTTGAAAACTGTGACCACCAGGCTCAAGAATTGGTTCTTCACAGCAGCCACCAGGTTCTCCAACATGACGCAGCACAAACCTTAGCAGCTATGAATTGTGTCTTGAATTGCACTATGGGCCTCAGTTAGTCCTTTACATTTTGATTATTATGTCCATCTGTGTGTATTGTGTTTATGGCCCTGTTAAGGTGTTGCAAGTAAGAATGTTATTGTTCTGCTGTCAATACATATGATAATTAAACACTCTTGACTCTTGGCTTTTGGCTCTAGACTGTGTGGTTACAATGGAACAGAATCAGAAAATTCCACCCTGGATGGCTGGTTATGACGGTCTTGAAGTATCAGCACATGTAATATTGTTTGCTAAAGTATCGATATACATGTGTCAATAGAACCCATTGCCTTGTCAATTTCCAAAGCAAATCTCCCAAGTGGCACCCTGCGATATTAAGTAGAAACCAGGACTTCTCTGTTTGTACAAGGTCACTGTCACCCTGAACCGCTCAGCTTCCAAATCAGTAGTGCACAATGGGTGATGCAGTGGTGCAGCATTAGAGTTGCTGTCTTGCGGCGCCAGGGACCTGAATTCGATCCTGACTATGGATGCTGTCTGTGCGGAGTTTGTACGTTCTCCCTGTGACTGCGAGGGTTTTCCAGGATGCTCCGGTTTCCTCCCACATTCCAAAGATGTGCAGGTTTTTAGTTTAATTGGCTTCTGTAATTGTCCACGAGTGTATAGGATGAGAAAAGTGGGATCTTGATCATAGAACTAGTGAATAGGTGATTAATGGTCAGGAAGGACTCGGTGAGCCGAAAAAGTAAAGTAAAGTAAAGTATCCTTTATTGTCATTCAGACCTTTCGGTCTGAACGAAATTTCGTTCCTTGCAGTCATACATTTAATAAAATAACAAAACACACAGTAAACACAAATTAACATCCACCACAGTGAGTTCACCAAGCACCTCCTCACTGTGATGGAAGGCAAAAGTCTTAAGTCTTTGTCTCTTCCCTCCTTTCTCTCCCTCTGCACTGAGGCGATCCAGGCTTCTGATGTTGTGACCCCACTGGGTGATGGTAAGTCAGTCCCGCAGCTGAATCCAAGCTCCGCGAAAGGGCCGGTTGAAACTCCGCGGCCCGGGGTAGTCAAAGCTGCCGAAGCTGTCGCCCTCCAGTCCAGCGGACGAAGCTGTTGCCGCGGGAGCTCCGGAAAAACAGGTCACCAACCTGTGACCTGCGAGCTCCCGACGATGTTGTCCACTGGGCCTGTGGCCGAACCTCCGAGGTCGGGCCGCCGTCGCTGCCGGGACACCTCCTCAGCCGCGAGTCGGGCCTGTTTCTACACTGTATCTCTAAACTAAACAAAACTAAACACTCTGAGCAGCTGTACCTGATTTATGTGTAGGATGTAACTGCAGATGCTGGTTTACACCAAAGATAGACACAAAATGCTGGAGTAACATCTCTGGAGAAAAGGAATAGGTGACGTTTTGGGTCAAAACCTTTCTTCACATGCTTCTTCAGACATCTTCATCTCCAGAGATGCTGCCCTACCCGCTGAGTTACTCCAGCATTTTGCATGTATCTGCACCTGATCTATGTTACATTTTCTAATTCACAGCTCCTGATCCACATATAATCTCACAGCGTGGAATCATCCCTCTTTCCTTGAGCAGAGGCCAGCTCGCACCATAGGTAGACGAGTAATAGCCCTGTCCCATGGTACGAGTTCATTCCAGAAGCTCTCCCAAGTTTAAAAAAATCAAACAAGGGGTAAGCACGGAGAATGAACTCGGGAGAGCTCTTGGAAAGAACTCGCACCGTAGGACAGGTTTAAAAATTTTTTTTTTTAAAATAATAATATTTTTATTAGAAGCATATGCATATCATAATCAAACATTTTGTTTATCAATTACATATTGTTAATAGTTGGTATCCCAGCTATCAAAATAGTTGGGGTCCTCGTTTATCAATTACATATTAATACAGCTTCTATTTGTTTATTATTTTTATAGATAGGAAGAATGGAGAAAAAAAACACGATTTAAAAAAAAGAATAGAATAAATTACAATAACACAACTTTGGAGATAGGTCCGTAGATTATAAAACATAACTATTCATCTAATCCTGGGTTCAAGTTTCAGTCGGGCTTCCGTGCTGGATCAGTTTACCCTTTCAGAAAATCAATAAATGGAGACCATATTCTTCAATGGAGAGAAAGAGTGATAAATTATCCAATTTTAAAGCATTTTTTAATTGTTTCCGAATTCGTATACCACTATATATTATAGGATTTTCACTATAGGTTTTTTTAATTCAGTTTTGTGGGAGCTAACAAAATCGAGCCAATTTCAAAATGCAGGGGTTTTACTCCAGCTTTTTATGTCTATCCCCAGTTTAAACCAGCATCTGCAGTTCCTTCCAACACATTTTGTCTGCTCCACTGAGAAATCTCCTTCAGGTATGTCTTCTTTGAAAGAGTTCTCCTCTCTCCGACAAGAGTTGGGCAACATCCTCTCTCGCAACTCTGTGATTCCTCCTGCTCTCCAACTCCACAATCATGTTTTAACCCAGTCTGAAGAAGGGTCCCGACCCAAAACATCACCCGTTCCATCTTTCCAGAGATGCTGCCTGTCCCACTGAGTTACTCCACCTTTTTGCATCTATCTTTGGCACCACAGGTACATGGATTTGTGGATGTGCATCCTGAAAGTTGAAGGAATGATGTGACTCTCTTGTTTGGCACACCAGTGGAATAATTCACAAACCTGCTTACGGCTAGGTGTGCTAATGAGAGAACGATCTCTCTTGGCCTCTCAAAAATACATACTTCTTGCATGGTCCGTGGGTGCAAAAATCCAAGCTAACAAACAGAACCTGTATCAACTTTCGGTATCACCCATGAAATGCTGTTTTAGTGAATCTTTTTAATGAGTTCATGAATCCTTGCACACCCATTTCCTTCAAAATATACTTCCTTGCGAATCCAAAATGTGATGACTGACCAGGATTTTCACAAACCGTCGTGAGTCATTTGTCTCCTTTTCTTAACTCTTGCAACCCTCTAACTATTCAATGCTTTCACGTGCCGTTAGAAATTCTTTATTAATAGTTTGTCTAGTTGTTTAAGATTCATAAGCTTCCTGCTTGCTCAATTCTGATTAACACGCATTTCAAATTCATAAAAAGAGCATGAATTCAACTGGGCGTGGACAGCCTGGTGACTTACAGCGCTTGCGTGCCGGAGACCCGCGTTCGATCCCGACTACATTGCTCCCGAACGTACGGAGTTTTGTACGTTCTCCCTGTGACCGCATGGGGTTTTCTCAGAGATCTTCAGTTTCCTCCCACACTCCAAAGGCGTACAGATGTGTAGGTTAATTGGCTTGGTGGAAGTGTAAATGATCCCTAGTGTGTGTAGGATAGCATTAATGTGCAGGAATTGTTGGTCGGTGCAGACTCGATGGGCCAAAGGGCCTGTTTCTGCGCTTTATCTCAAAAACTTGAATAAATATCAGGTGTGAAATGAATTGTGTTTTGTTGTGATGCCTCAGGCATTTAAGGGCAAAACTGTACCACCATATAAACATTATATAACTCCTTGGTTAGCTACAGTGGGGGGTGATCACGGGGAGAGGAGCAGCATTTTTTACATTCTGGAAATGAGGGAAGAGTGCATCTTCCTAGAGAAATCATTCAGGAAAATTGATCCAAAATAAAGAAAACATTTGCAATTGATTCCCGCAAAGCATAGAATTAATATTCCCCTTCCCGCTGCACAAACAGTGATTAAACTCATCGGCTCAGATTAACCCCTCTGCCCCATTACTCTTGCTTTTCTTTTCACTTTTCCCTTGAAATAAAATCCTTTTGCAATTTTCTCATGAAACCCGACAACATTTCTTGTAATTTGCTTGTGTGCTTCCTTAAAACCCGATCCAATTCTGACCGAAAGTCACTGATCTGAAAAATTAACTCAACTTCCCTTTCCATGACAAGAGCCTGTTTCTGTTAAGTATACACAGTATTTTCTGCTTATAAGTACCTAATATAGTTTCAGCCTGACTGGCTGTGGACAGCATCCCACCAAATTGGCACCCAAAGCCTTAGCTCCTTCTGGCTCTCAACATGAACTTAATTTACTCTTTTATGTATCCAGGTATCCATCCCCCCAGAGGAGTTTTCTCACTTCAGATGGCGTTCCCCTGTATGGCGGGTGAACCTGCTTGGCCAGCTTGGTGTTCCAGACCATTGACTCCAATATCACCAGCTATTCATCACTTCGCTCGCTATGCTTTGTGTGATTTAGATAGAAATAATACCAACGAACAGCATAGTTTTCCAAGCGGTTGGTCATAAAATATGGTTGCTTGTCCTAATTCTAAGTTACCTGCGATGATTGTCACTCCCCCGCAGCTCCAATCTCTTTTCTCTCTTAACTCAACTCTTTGACTTACTCATTTAGCTGACACTCCCCTACGAGGTGTATTTGATGATGTATTTGATTGACTGTACAGAGCAGCATGTTTCAACGTTGATGTGACATTAGAAAGCCTTCAACAGTTCAGCATTACAGGGCACCGCCCAAATGGAAGTAATAGTCGGAAACTGGCGTCATTCTTGATGTCAATGAAACCTCCCATGTCCGGATGTTCGATGCGGCAAGTAGTACCAACATAAGATGGGCAGCAGCGCCAGAGACCCAGGTTTCATCCTGGCTACGGGTGCATGTTTGCACAGAGTTTGTACGCTCTCCTCGCGACCATGTGGATTTTCTCCAAGATCTTTGGTTACCCCCCACACTCCATAGACGTACAGGTTTGTAGATTCATTGGCTAGGTAAATTGCCCCTTGCGTGGGTCGGATAGTGTTAATGTGCGGGATTGATGGTCGGTGCAGACTCGGTGAGGCGAAGGGTCTGTTACCATTCTGTATCTATGTTAAAAAATAGCCAACTTCCTAGGCTGCATTGAGCTAGGACTGCCTCCCAGTATTTGCCTTATCTTTATCAAAGCACCACTTACACAACCTTTTGCTCTCACGTATCACATGCTCTAGACATACATAAAATGTCTCTTTTGTATGAGGTGTACAATATTTAACACTCAGTAGGAGTCATTCAACAATTAGACCTTCCAGTTATTGATTGATTTGCCGCATTAAAGGATTTTGTGCGCCACATTAATTTCCTTTACAACAATGATTACACTTTGAAACAAATTAATTGGATTACAAGGAACACAGAGCCACACATTTAAGATATTGCTGAAAGTTTTCTCAGAGATAAGTTTACTTACCCAGTTGGTTCATTCTAACATACAATTCACTATCTTGCCATAACTGCTCTGAAGAGTGAATACCATTCTCAAACAAGTTGAGGCAATATTACCTCTTTGTACCCTTCCATAGCTCTAGTTTCCCTTTCCCCTGACTCTCAGTCTTACGAAGGATCTCGCCCCGAAATAACATCCACTCCTTTTGTCCATAGACACAGCCTGATCCGCTGAGTTACTCCACCATGTTGTGTCCTTCTGAGGAAATAGTAAACTTGAAGTAAAGTTTGCCCTGATTATTATATGAAAACTGAAACAAACAGGACTAGGATTAGGTCAATCAGCCCTGGGTTTTTTTTTTCCACCATTTAATAAATTCATGGCTAATCTAATCCTTCCTACTCACATACACCTTAAATCTCTTGTGGGTTATCTGTCTGTTAATTCCTGTCCTGAATATATTCAACGGTTCCTTCACTACAGTTAGCTTGGGTAGACAATTGCAAGAATTCACAGACTGAAAGGCAGGACTTCTAGGGTGGTTATCTTTGGATTGCTTCCAGTACCTAGTGCTAGTGAGGACAGGAACAGGGAGATAGGGGATCTGAATGTGTGGCTGAGGGGCTGGTGCAGGGAGCAAGGATTTAGATTTATAGACTACTGGGATCTCTTCTGGGGTAGGGGTGACCTGTACAAAAGGGACGGGTTTCACCTTAACTGGAGGGGGACCGACATTCTGGCAGGCAGGTTTGCTAGGGCTACACGTGTGGTTTTAAACTAAATAGTGGGGGGGAGGGATTGACAAATTGGAATTATAAAGATGGAGTTAAAGGGGAAGTGGTTACAGGAAAAATTACAAAAGATTCTCGAATTAATGGGAAGGGAAGTTCGAGAAGGGATAAGAGAGTAAGGCCAGGCCCAATTGCGAGCAGTGCGAGGGGGGACGTGAATACAGAGGTCAAAGTGTCGTATCTGAATGCGCAAAGTATAAGAAATAAAGTGGACGACCTTGAGGCTCAGTTAGAATTTGCCAAGTATGATGTTGTGGAAATTACAGAGACATGGCTGCAAGAGGGACAGGGCTGGGAACTGAATATTCAAGGGTATACCTCCTATCGAAAAGACAGACAGGTGGGCAGAGGGGGTGGGGTAGTTCTGTTGGTGAGGAATGAAATTCAGTCACTTGCAAGAGGTCACATTGAAACAGGAGATGTGGAGTCAGTATGGATAGAACTAAGGAATTGTAAGGGTAAAAATCCCGTAATGGAACTTCACTACAGGCCCCCAAACAGTAGCCTGGACATAGGGCGCAAGTTGAATCAGGAGTTGGCATGTAGCAAAGGTAATGCTATGGTTGTTATGGGAGATTTCAACATGCAGGTAGACTGGGGAAATCAGGTTGGTACTGGACCACAAGAAAGGGACTTTGTAGAGTTCCTTCGTGATGGATTCTTAGAGCAGCTTGTATTGGAGCCTACCAGGGAGAAGGCAATTCTGGATTTAGTGTTGTGTAATGGACCAGATTTGATAAAGGAACTTGTGGTTAATGAGCCATTGGGAGGTAGTGACCATAATATGGTCAGGCTTAATCTGCAATTTGAGGGGGAGAAGGGTAGATCAGAGGTGTCAGTGTTACAGTTGAATAAAGGGGACTATGGGGCCATGAGGGAGGAGATGGCCAAAGTTGACTGGAAAGATACCCTAGCAGGGATGACAGTGGAACAACAATGGCAGGTATTTCTAGGAATAATACAGAAGGTGCAGGATCAGTTAATTCCTAGGAGGAAGACAGATTCCAAGGTGGGTAAGGGGCGACCGTGGCTGACAAGGGACGTCAGGGACAGTATAAAAATAAAAGCAAAGAAGTACAATGTAGCAAAGATGAGCGGGAAGCAAGAGGATTGGGTAATGTTTAAAGAGCAACAGAAGATAACTAAAAAGACTGTACGTGGAGAAAAGATGAGGTACGAAGGTAAGCTAGCCAAGAATATAAAGGAGGATAGTAAAAGCTTCTTTAGATATGTGAAGAGGAAAAAATTAGTTAAGACCAAAGTTGGACCATTGAAGACCGAAAAAGGGGAATTTATTATGGGGAACAAGGAAATGGCAGATGAGTTGAACAGGTACTTTGGATCCGTCTCCACTAAGGAGGACACAAACAATCTTCTTGTTATAGTAGGTAGACAAAAGTGCTGGAGAAACTCAGTGGGTGAGGCAGCATCTATGGAGCAAAGGAAATAGGCAACGTTTAGGGCCAAAACCCTTCTTCAGACTGATGGATGGTGGGGGGCGGGGGGTGAGGAGAAGAAAGGAAAAAGGAGAAGGAGCCCGAGGGCTGAGGGAGAGCTAGGAAGGAGGGGAGACAGCAAGGGCTAACGGAATTGGGAGAATTCAATGTTTAAGCCACTAGGGTGCAGACTGCCCAAGCGGAATATGAGGTGCTGTTCCTCCAATTTCCGGTGGTGCTCACTCTGGCCATGGAGGAGGCCCAGGACAGAGAGGTCGGATACGGAATGGGAGGGGGAGTTGAAGTGCTGAGCCACCGGGAGGTTAGGTTGGTTAATGCGGACCGAGCGGAGGTGTTCGGCTAAACGATCGCCAAGCCTACGCTTGGTCTCACTGATGTAGATCAGCTGACATCTTGAGCAGCGGATGCTATAGATGAGGTTGGAGGAGGTGCAAGTGAACCTCTGTCGCACCTGGAATGACTGCTTGGGTCCTTGAATGGAGTCGAGGGGGGAGGTGAAGGGACAAGTGTAGCATCTCTTGCGGTTGCAAGGGAAAGTGCCCGGGGAAGGGGTGGTGCGGGAGGGAAGGGAAGAATTGACAAGGGAGTTACGGAGGAAGCGGTCTTTGCGGAAAGCAGACAGGGGGGAAGATGTGGCGAGTGGTGGAGTCATGTTGGAGGTGGCGAAACTGGCGGAGGACTATGTGTTGTATGTGACGGCTAGTGGGTTGAAAGGTGAGGACTAGGGGGACTCTGCCCTTGTTGCCATTAGGGGAATGGGGAGAGAGAGCTGTGTTACATGGTATGGTAGAGACCCTGGTGCAAGCCTCATCTATAGTAGGGGAGGGGAACCCCCGTTCCCTGAAGAGTGAGGACACTGACTACCTTCGATTTTTAAGCATCAGCAGTTCCTTCTTAAACACTTGCTGATATAGTAGTGGCCAGAGGATCTGGGGTGACATAGGAACTGAAGGAAATCCACATTAGGCAGGAACTGGTGTTTGGTAGACTGATGGGACTGAAGGCTGATAAATCCCCAGGGCCTGATGGCCTGCATCTCAGGGTACTTAAGGAAGTGGCTCTAGAAATCGTGGATGCATTTGTGATAATTTTCCAATGTTCTATAGACTCGGGGTCAGTTCCTGTGGATTGGCGGGTAGCTAATGTTATCCCGCCTTTTAAGAAAGGCAGGAGATAACAGGGAATTATAAACCAGTTAGCCTGACATCGGTGGTGAGGAAGATGCTGGAGTAAATTATAAAAGATGAAATAACGGCACATTTGGATAGCAGTAACAGGATCGGTCCGAGTCAGCATAGATTAACGAAGGGGAAATCATGCTTGTCTAATCTTCTGGAATTTTTTGAGGATGTAGCTAGGAAAATGGACAAGGGAGAGCCAGTGGATGTAGTGTACCTGGACTTTCAGAAAGCATTTGATAAGGTCCCACATAGGAGATTAGTGGGCAAAATTAGGGCACATGGTATTGGGGCTGACATGGATAGAAAATTGGTTGGCAGGAAACAAAGAGTAGGGATTAACGGGTCCCTTTCAGAATGGCAGGCAGTGACTAGTGGTGTACCGCAAGGCTCGGCGCTGGGACCGCAGCTATTTACAATATACATCTATGATTTGGATGAAGGGATTCAAAGAACCATTAGCAAATTTGCAGATGACACAAAACTTGGTGGCAGTGTGAACTGTGAGGAGGATGCTATGAGAATGCAGGGTGACTTGGACAGGTTGGGGGAGTGGGCAGATGCATGGCACATGTGAGGTTAAATGTGCAGTTGTCCACTTTGGTATCAAAAACAGGAAGGCAGATTACTATCTAAATGTCGTCAAGTTGGGAAAAGGGGAAGTACAACAAGATCTGAGGGTCCTTCTTCATCAGTCTATGAAAGTAAGCATGCAGGTACAGCAGGCAGTGAAGAAAGCGAATGGCATGTTGGCCTTTATAACAAGAGGAGTCGCGTATAAGAGCAAAGAAGTCCTTCTGCAGTTGTACAGAGCCCTAGTGAGACCACACCTGGAGTACTGTGTGCAGTTTTGGTCACCTAATTTGTGGAAGGACATTCTTGCTATTGAGGGAGTGCAGCGTAGGTTTACAAGATTAATTCTTGGGATAGCGGGACTGTCTTATGCTGAGAGAATGGAGCGGCTGGGTTCGTACACTCTGGAGTTTACAAGGATGAGAGGGTATCTTATTGAAACGTATAAGATAGTTAAGGGTTTGGACATGCTAGAGGCAGGAAATATGTTCCAGATGTTGGGGGAGTCCAGAACCATGGGCCACAGTTTAAGAATAAGGGGTAAGCCATTTAGAACGGAGGTGAGGAAAAACTTTTTCTCACAGAGAGTTGTGGGGCTGTGGAATTCTCTGCCTCAGAGGCTGGTGGAGGCCGGTTCTCTGGATACTTTCAAGAGAGAGCTAGATAGGGCTCTTAAAGATAGCAGAGTCAGGGGATATGGGGAGAAGGCAGGAACGGGGTACTGATTTGGGATGATCAGCCATGATCACATTGAATGGCTCAAAGTGGCCGAGTGGCTTACTCATGCACCTATTGTCTATTGCCTTCTGAGAGATAATTCATTTCTCATTTCCTTTTTAAGTGGGTGATACCTTAATCTGAAACTATGTCCCCTAATTTTCAAAACATACACTGGAGGAAACATCTTCTCAGTATCCACTTGATAATCCACCTCATAAATTCATGTTCATAAGTGATGGGAGCAGAATTAGGCCATTTGGCCCATCAAGTCTACTCTACCATTCAATCATAGCTGATGTATCCTTCCCCCTCAACCCCAATCTCCTGCCTTCTCCCCATAACCCCTGACACCCGATTACCCTTAGAATCCTGTAAGGTTCAACTAGGTCACCATTGATACCACCATCAATAAGATACCACAAGGGGGCGCCGCACGATGGCAGCCTCGCCAACAGTCTGTCTGTTTTTTTGTCTTTTCTTGTTATTTTTAGTGTGTTTTAAAAGTATGCGTTAATGTTCTCTGGTTTGTTTTACGTAGGGGGTGGGGGAAGGGGTCAGGGGAAACCTTTTTTCAATCTCTTACCTTGCCGGAGATGCGACTGTTTTCCGGATCGTACCTCCGCTCGCTCTGCTGCCTAACATCTTGAAGCTGAAGGCCTTGCTCAGGGACGTGGACTTACCATCGGAGCCGATCCCTTGCCTGGGATCGACTCTCCAACCATGGCCTGCGGATTTCACCATTGGGGAGCTCGCAGTCTCGGGCAGAGACTGATGTCGGGAGCACCAAATGACGCAGAAGGTTTTGACCAGCCCGGACCCGGGGTCAGATCGCTCGGCGAGGGGGAGATGAGATTTCCCCCCCCCCCCCACCCCCAATGCAGGAGCTTGATCGCCCCGATGTGAGAGCCCAAACGCAGCCGGCTAAGGAAGCCAAGATCGTCCCGTCAACGGGAGAGATTGAACTTTTTTTCACCTTCCATCACGGTGCGGAATGTGGAGGAGTCCCTGTGGTGGATATTTATGTTAAAATGTATTTTGTGCATTTTGTTGTTTTTTATTGGAATGACTATGGCAAATTAACTTCCTCCTTTGTTGTAAAACATGCTTGGCTAATAAAGTATGATTATGATGATGATTATGATTCATCCTTCTCTACTCAAGAGTATATGTTCAGCTGCTCAATCCGTTCTTTATGCATCATCTTTATCCCAGGAATCAGCTCAGTGAACCTGCTCTACCTCCATTACAAGCACCTCCCAAGTCAAATGCAGGGAGCAAAACTGCATTCAATATTGCAGGTACAGTCTCACAAGCATCCTGTAAGTTGCATCTAAACTTCCCTGCTTTTATACTTACAATCCTTACGACCAACATTTATTTGACCTTTCTAATTACATACTACATTGACATACTACATTTTGTTTAATATTCTAGAATCGTCAGAACCCCTTGTACCACAACATTTTGCAGTTTTCCTCTGTTTAACTAATATTTTTTTCATCCTATGTGGATAAACTCACAATGTTCCACATTTTATTCCATCTGCCAACTTCTCGCCCACTCACCTAATTGAACTATATCCCATTACAAGTTCACAGCTTACTAAGCCATCGATTATTTGGTATCTTCTGCAAACTTAGCTGCAATGCACTCAGTCCCTTCATCCAAATCATGAGTCTAGACTATAGCTAATTGAGGCCCGATCACCCCACTAGTTACTGATTTCCAATCTGAAAATCACCTGTCTATCCTGACTCTCTATCTTCTGTTTAAGAAAGAACTGCAGATGCTGGAAAAATCAAAGGTAGACAAAAATGCTGGAGAAACTCAGCGGGTGAGGCAGCATCTATGGAGCGAAGGAATAGGCGACGTTTTGGGTCGAGACCCTTCTTCACACTGATGTGTGGGGTGGGGGGAAGAAAGGAAGAGGCGGAGACAGTAGGCTGTGAGAGAGCTGGGAAACGGAGGGGAAGGAGGGAGAAAGGAAGGACTACCTGATATTGGAGGTCATGTTCATACCGCTGGGGTGTAAACTACCCAAGCGAAATACTTCTGTTAATTGGTCAATTCTATACTCATGTCAAAATAACCACCCAACATTGTTGAATGCCTTCTGGAAAATCAAAGACTTCTCATCTACTGTGCAGGAAGGAACTGCAGATGCTGGTTTACACCAAAGATAGACACAAAATGCTGGAGTAACTCAACGGGTCATTCAGCATTTCTGGAGAGAAAGAATGGGTGATGTTTCTGGGTTGAGACCCTTCTTCTTACCGATGATAGATACAAAATGCTGGATACTGCCTGACCCGCTGAACTACTCCAGCACTTTGTGTCTATCTTTGGTGGGAAGAAGGGACTCGACCCAAAACGTTACCTTTTCATTTTCTCCAGAGATGCTGCCTGACCTGCTGAGTTACTCCAGCAATTTGTGTCTAACTTCACATCTATTGATTCCCTTTATCCACCATACTTGTTACATCCCCCAAGAACTCTTAAAGGGCCTGGCCCACTTAAGCGACTTTTTCGGCGGCTGCCGGCACCCGTCATAGGTCGCCGAAAATGTTCAACATGTTGCAAAATCAGCAGCGGCCCGAAAGACGCCACGACTCTTTGGGTGACGAGGAGGCTACTCACAACCATACAGGCGACACCCTGGTGACATGTTGCGGAGTGAAGCCTGTATGGTCGTGAGTAGTCGCCCAAAGAGTCATACCTTGTTCTGGTCGCTGCTGCATTTTCAACATGTTGAAAATTTTCTTTGACCAGTAACGACCTATGATGGGTGCCGGCAGTCGCTGAAAAAGTTGCGTAAGTGGGACAGGCCCTTACCAAATTTGCCGAACACCATTTCCCTTTTATCAAAATACACTGCCAATGCTTAGTTGTCATCGGATTTCCTGCATGTTTTGCTATTGCCTCCTCAATAACAGATTGTAGAAGTTTCCCAATGGCAGATAATAGGTTAACCCGTCTATAATTCCCTGCTTTTTGTCACCCTCCTTCCTTTAATTGTAGCATTACATATGTGGTTTTCAGATCCTCTGGTACGTCTTGAGAATGGGTGGAAATTTGGAAGCTTGATGCTAATGCGTTCACTATCTCTGCATTAACTTTCTCTAAGACCCTAGGATGCAGGCCATCAGTTCCATAGGCACTTAAAATGCCAACACACAAGTCTACGGATCAAATGCTGGTAAATTGGATTAGCATGGATAGATATTGGTGTGGGGATGGTGTACTGAAGGACTGCTTTTTGCCCGTATGACTCCATGTCACCCTATAACTCCACTTGGTCACTATGTTTTTGCTAGCGATTGCATTAACTTTATTCTACGACTTAATTTGCTTGTTGAACTTAAATTGCTGATTCATACCTTGGCACTAATTTTGTTGCCCCGTGGTGTGGTCTAGATTGTAACCTGCACCTGACCTTCAAGAAGGAGCATGCACATCACAGGCGGTACGGTGGCACAGCGGTAGAGCTGCTGCCTTACGGCGCCAGAGACACAGGTTCAATCCTGGCAAGTGGTGCCGTCTGCAGAGAATTGGTACGTTCTCCCCGTGACCTGCGTGGGTTTTCTCCGGGTGCTCCGGATTTCTCCCACATTCCATAGATGTACAAGTTTGTAGGTTAATTGGCTTTGGTAAAAATTGTAACTTGTCCCTAATGTGTGTGTAAGATAGTGTTAATGTGCGGGAATTGCTGGTCGGCTCGCATTATTGGTGGGTCGAAAGGCCTGTTTCCACGCTGTATCACTAAAAAAAAGAATTAAACCACAGACAGAGCCTCCAACAATCCAATTTGTAAATGGAAAAATTATAAATAAATTTTAATCTTCGTGCTCCACCCCTGGTTCAAGCACCAGCAGTTAGCAGGTTATCTTCGAGTTCTAACACTTCTTCATGTGAAAATGAACCTTGAAATGCTTGTAGTTAATTACGTCTCACACAACACAATGTCATCATGCTACCTCAAGGTTGCGAATGCTTGCCTAAATTTGACTATCATTTTTTTCACAGGTTTCCAGTTTCAGTATGAAAAATTGCAAGACTTATGAGGCTCAGAATATATAATCAAGCACCGTAATCCTTTAGTGCCAAGGTTTTGATTAGACTCAACGCAACCTGGCAACAGATACACAAAATACCAGCCTGAATGCAGGCATCATTAAGTGTTTGTATGAACACTGGAGCCAGGCTTTTTGCCAGAGTCACTGCCTCATTGTATTTAGCTTAGCGGCCACTTAAATTTAGAAAGTATTATTTGCCTAATGAATAATTTTACCTGTGCTGTTCATTTGCAAAATTTCAGTCATTATGAGCTTACCTCAGGAAACGATGTCTTGGGGAATTAGTCTATAGCTGGTGTCTTCACATAATTAGGATGGTTCCCATTGATAATACATTTTTGTTAGAGTGGTGAATTGCAGTATCTTGTCGATGTAGCAATCAACCAGGTGCAGCTACATTTGTTGTCATGAAGGTCAAATTCCGGGATTATTTACTGCTTGTTAGGACTAGCACTTTGAATCACTTTATCTGTGTTTCTGACTCCCAGCTGGGTCTGTTTTGACATTCTGACAAAAGAAATCTCATAATTATCCAATAGAATTTTAACCTAGGCCTTACCAGGCAGTTTTCCACTTAATTAGTCCCTTTTTGTCTCAGCCTCGCACTAATACAGTGTTCCATGTGTGTTCACATTTTCTTTCTTCTTTCAAACTTCAAGGTAGTCTTTGCACTCCAGCTGCGAAAAACAATAAATTAGACCACTGGATTTGCACAATGGATTTTAACAGCGTTGTATTGATTAATGGAAGGCTGAGGATTTAAGTCTGTCATCGTTATTTTTTTAACATGTACTTTGAAACGGCACCATACAATTTTATGAGGTAGCTCCAACAGGAGAATACTGTTTTTATTTGGCTATAACTCTGTGGGTATCAATTCTTGCCCTGGAGTTAGGATGAGCTATTGTCGATCTCCGGACAAATATTAATCATCAACCAACTTTGCCAAGGACAGGTGATCTGCTCGGTATTTCATTGCTGGATGTGAGAAAGTGCTATGCAGACAGTGGCTACTTTGATCCCCAAAATGACTACACTTCAAAGCCACTGCATTGGCCATAAAGAGATTTGGGGGGCTGTGAGGCCATGGACAATTATATGTACATACATGTTCTTTCTTTTCAATGTTAAGCGGAGGCTAATGGTACCCTTTACTGCTTGCTAAGAGTGGGGATAAATTAGTGCAAAAATAAAATATTGCAGTTGGTGCAGATGTGAAATATTTACCTGTATATTGTTGTGTTACAGGTGTGTCAATGTGCAGAGAGCGAGAATGTCATTGTTCTCTTATATAATTGTACATCTGACAATTAACTGTTTCCAATTGTAAGATACATTTAAAATCAACACTAAGTCTGTTGCCCTGCACTAAGCCACCAACTGCTAGAATGCAGAAACAAAGAACTGCAGATGTTGGGTTTATACCAAAGATAGCACAAAGTGTTGGAGTCATTCAGCGGGTCAGGCAGCATCTCTGGGGATGAAGGAGAGGTGACATTTTGGGTCGGGATCCTTCATCAGACTCAAAGGCGACCAGTGTGTAAGAAGGAACTGCAGATGCTGGTTTAAACCGATGATAGACGCAAAAAGCTAGAGTAACTAAGCAGGACAGGCAGCATCTCTGGAGAGAAGGAATGGGAGACGTTTCGGGACTGAAGAAGGGACCCGAAACGTCACCTATTCCTTCTTTCCAGAGATGCTGCCTGTCCCGCTGAGTTACTCCAGCATTTTATGTTAGAACTAGAATGCTAGAATTTAGAAGATTGAGGGGGGATCTTATAGAAACATACAAAATTCTTAAGGGGTTGGACAGGCTAGATGCAGGAAGATTGTTCCCGATGTTGGGGAGGTCCAGAACAAGGGGTCACAGTTTAAGGATAAGGGGGAAATCTTTTAGGACCGAGATGAGAAAAACATTTTTCACACAGAGAGTGGTGAATCTGTGGAATTCTCTGCCACAGAAGGTAATCAAGGCCAGTTCATTGGCTATATTTAAGAGGGAGTTAGATGTGACCCTTGTGGCTAAAGGATTCAGGGGGTATGGAGAGAAGGCAGGTACAGGATACTGAGTTGGATGATCAGCCATGATCATATTGAATGGCGGTGCAGGCTCGAAGGGCCGAATGGCCTACTCCTGCACCTATTTCCTATGTTTCTATGTTTCTATGTTTATCAAAGGCTATCAGACTGTTCTAGGATGGAACTTCAGGATATACTACCTGAGGCTCTGCCGCTGCTCAGAGTCCCCTCCACCTTACGGGATGGCTACTGGATGTGGACAGACCTCTCATATTCAGATTGTGTTATCTGGAAAAATAAATGTGGATGGACGGGACAGTGTGACCTCTCAACGGCCCAGGTCCAAGGTGAACCAGTCTATTAATTCTGCTTCGCTCTGCATGAAAGTCTTCCTGACCCGCTCAACATGTCTGCTTTTATTCATGACAGCGTTTTGATTCACCCAGGTTCACTGGAGCCAGAGAGATTTCAACAGTTCTCCCCATGAAGTCAGGTGATCTTGCGTCCCCCAACACCTCATCGACTTTCATCATGCAGAAGCTCATGGAGGAGTAGAGGAGAAATGTAACGCTAAAGAAAAGGCAGCCCAAACAACAGCTATCAACTACCGCTCTTGGGATAAAGTCCTTTTGCCAGATTCTTATCCATGCATCTCCATTGTTTTCAATGAAGACTCACAGAAATGTTACACCAAGGGATTGCATTGCATTGTAGTCTGTAGCCCCTTTTCACTCTGATACTGTATTTTCACGTTTAAATTATAATGTTTTATTTTTAATTGTCTACTGCATAATCGCGTTCTTATCCTAGAGAGCAAAGCACCAAGGCAAATTCTTTGTATGCATACATAGTTGGCTAATAAAACCTTTATTTCTTATTCATTCATTCATCTATGGCTGTCAAAAAGAGCAATCCGGGTCTAATCCCATTTCACAACAAAGACCTGTATTCTTGCTTCAAGTTTTCATCCAAGTGCAGTTTAATTGTGATAGGGGTTTCTACCACTACTTCCATGTCAGGCAGCAATATCTCGGTCTCTGCCATCCTCAAGGTGAAATTGTCACCTCCTCCACTATCCCCTCCCACGATCATTTACAATTATTCCATCCCAAGAGAGGCGGACTGCACCGCCCTGATCATAAGCCTGTAGCCATCACAACATGTTTGTATGCTTCGATTATAAACACTCAACATGATTATTTCCAAAGAAAGGTGCCGTCATAATGCAGTGAGGCCCATGAAAATACATTGGGGCAGATATAAGGATAGCATGGTTTAGAGGGATGTGGTCCAAAGGCAGACAAATGGAAGTACGTAGCTCAGGGAAAGCACCTTGTTCGGCAAGGGCAGGTTGGGCCGAAGGGTTCGTTTCCCTTCCGGAAGAAAGAAGGAGAGAGAAGGGAGAAGGAGTTGGAGGAGAAGGAGAAGACGGGTGAGAGTGGGGTGCCTCCCTGTTAGCTGCGATCCTCTGTTGCCGGTTTGTGGGAGACCGAGGCACTGGGCCAAATCCAAGACCACCAGCACCTTCGCGTGGTCAAGACTCAGCTGCTGGCAAGAAGCCCTGGACCGCCAGAGCCTCTGTGGAGGCTAAGACTAAGTGGCCAGGGCAAACCCGATGTGCCAATGCCTCTTCCTCTCCACGGACAAAGGGAGACTGTGCCCACACCCAGAGGCAAAGATTGAGCTGCCAAGATAATCCAGATGCCACCAGCGCCTCCCCTTCACGCCCAAAGCTGAGCTCCCAGGATTAACCTGAGATCGCCAATGCCCCCTCTCAAGGCAAGAGTGAACTGCAGGGGGAAGCCTCAGATCTCCACGCCTCCTCCTTTGATGACCAGAGCTAAGCTGCTGGTACAACCACGGGATCGCCAGCACCACCGCATATGCGGCCTGATGGTGAGGGACAGCGTCCCCATATGGTCTTGGATTTTCTTACCACTGTAAATTAAATATATCACATGCGTTCACCCTACTGCGAGTGTCTGGATGGTCACTGCCGAACAAGGCAATACCCCCAACACCACAGGACAGATAGATTCAGAGTAGGAATAGTCCACCTAATCCTTTGACCCTATTCCTCCACTCAGATTGTGACAGAGATCAGTTTAGTTTGGCATCATGTTCGACACAGACATTGTGGACCAAAGGGCATTTTCCTGTGTTCTACTGTTTTATGTTCAATATGGATGGGAGATTGCAACCTTCAAGTAGTCCACCCCTGTTTTGACGAATGCAATCAACCTGACGTGCATAAACGGAAGATCAAACAGAACAAGTTGTCTTACAACAGGAGGAGGAGAAGGAGAAGGAGAAGAAGGAGAAGGAGAAGGGAGAAGGAGAAGGAGAAGGGAGAAGGAGAAGGAGAAGGAGAAGGGAGAAGGAGAAGGAGAAGGGAGAAGGAGAAGGGAGAAGGAGAAGGAGAAGGAGAAGAAGAAGAAGTTCAATATAGTTTGGTTTTGTTTTTCCTGTCAAAATAGACAATTCCATATTTTCCCACAGGAAGCTCCATTTACTAGATCTTTGCCCATTCATTGAACCAATCTACATCCCTTCACAGAAAGGGATGGATGGGCAACTTATATCCATCTTTGAATGTAATATCTGGAAACGGGTGGAAATGAGAACGTTAGGTGATTTTGTGTCTTGAGCTTCTGGGGAGAGTGGGTCAATAAATGACAATCGAGGAGATTACATGAAAGCAGAAAATGCTGGAAATACTCAGCAGGTCAGGCCAAATCTGTGCGACGAGAAGCAACATTTCGGGTCAAAGACCTTTTGTCAGTCCTGAAGCATCAACTCTGTTTCTCTTCTCACAAGTGTGTCCTGACTGCTGAGTATTTCCAACTTTTACTGTCTTTGTTTCACATTTCCAACGTCTGCAGTTTGTTTTTGATTTAACTATATTCTGAGGACTGCCCTTTTGCCCGAATTATACTCCATAATTCCAAAAATCAATCCCAATAGTATGAATGTCAACTGTTCAGTTTTCCTTTGTATTTGGATATCTAAAGATTTAATTGAATTTCAATCCCATTCAAAAGCATCAGGAAGAGGGCTTGTCAAGGTCTTAGATTTAACTCTGACTGAAAACAGAAATGTACATTGGTGCATTTACTCTTGCATAGAAGAAAATGTTCTTTGTACTCAGGTCCATTTATAATCATGATTTGAGTGTTAGGAAAAAGCATTCCTTCGCATTTTTAGTGAAAGTATGTGTCACTGTTATTCTTTTGTAATATTACTCAAATGCTAATATTTTTCTAATTTACATTGTGTGCACTATTAGAAAAAAAATGTCCATAGAGTATGGACTGTAAAGGGCCTGTCCCACTGTACGAGGTAATTCAAGAGTTCTCCTGGGTTCTCCCCTGATTCGAGCTTGTGTAATGTACGTAGCGGTTCGTACAAGTAAAAAGTAACCATTTTTTTCATCAAATGTTTTCTTTTACTCGTGGACATTTTTTACAGTGTTGAAAAAACGTCACGTGTTTACCAGATTTCCCGAGTACCTACCGTTACTCGTACGAGCCGCTACGTGACATCCACAAGCTCCTACGTACATTACATGAGCTCGAATCAGGGGAGAGCTCGGGAGAACTCTTGAATCACCTCGTACAGTGGGACAGGCCCTTAATGCTTCATTTCCTTTCTATCCTTTACCAATTTTTGTCCAAATCCTTGGCAAACCTCCTCGAAACTTTTTAAAAGTGGTATTTGCCTTGAATGTACCTGATAATTGTGCTGTGGGATTCAGTTGGCATGGCTCGCTGAAATAACAGCTGCTTGTCCTTCCTTCAATGACAGAGAGACACCTTCATGCCTTTAAACAACAGATTCACTGAGTTTAATTTGTCTCTATTGCCCCCCCCATGGGTAATCATGCTGATCGATGTTGGGCACTGCCAACCTTCCAATTACTAAACTGGAGGAGGAGGGAAGAAATTAAACAAGTCATGTGGTATTGAGTTCTGGATATCTATGGATTTTCAGAATCTGTTGTTCCTGTACAAACACGTGATGTTTTGCTGTGCCTTTAACATCCTCACCCATTAGCTTCCAGTTAACATTCCATTTTTGCCAAATTTTGAATTTTAATTTAAAGGATGGCACAGTGGTAGAGTTCCTGCCTTACAGCAACTCTCCTGCACCAGTGGTGCAGCGGTAGAGTTGCTGCCTTACAGCAAAATGCAACACCGGAGACCCGGGTTCGATCCCGACTATGGGTGCTGCCTGTACAGAGTTTGTACCTTCTTCCCGTGAACTGCGTGGGCTTTCCCCAAGATCTTTAGTTTCCTCCCACATTCCAAAGACGTACAGGTTTGTAGGTTAGTTGGCTTGATTAATTGACTTGATAAATGTACTTTTTTTTTAAATGTCCAGTATAAAATTGTCCATCTTCCAGCATAGTGTCTGGTGGACTCTTCGGAAGGTACAAGGTACAAGGACATGATCACTGTAAGGTCTTTGGGACACAAAGGCTATGATAACTTGCAGTAAACCAATACATTAGCAGCTCCACAAAATGCTCTTGACCCAAAATGTCACCTATTCCTTTTCTCCGAAGATGCTGCCTGACCAGCTGAGTTGCACCAGTTTTTGTGTCTACCTTCTGTTTAAACCAGTGTCTGCAGTTCCTTCCTTCACTCACAGATATACTATTACACTATAGCCCGAATGCACTGAGATCAACCCTGTTTTTTATAATTTATGCTCATTTTTGGTCAGATTTATGCAGCATTTATGATTCATTCCTATGCCTGTGGGAAGGTGGTGGTGATCCACCTCCTTGAACTACTGTAATTCTTCTGGTGAAGATATTCCCACTGTGCTGTTAGCTCAGAAGTTCCAAGATTCAGACCAAATGGCAATAAAAGGGCAGTGAAATATTTCCAAGTCAGGTTAGGACTGCAGGGAAAATGCTGGGAACTATCGGTCGGTAGTCTTAACGCCTGTAGTTGGTAGGATACTGGAGCATATTCAGAGGGATAGGATATACAGGCATTTGTATGGGCTCGGGCTGATTAGGGACAGTCAGCATGGTTTTGTACGTAGGAGGTTGTGTCACACAAATCTGATTGATTTTTATGAAGACGTGAGCAAAAAGGTTGATGAGGGCAGAGCTGTAGATGTTGTATAAATGGTCCTCAGTAAGGCATTCAACATGGTTCCGCATGGTAGGCTGCTCTGGAAGGTTAAATTGCATGGGATCCAAGGAGAGATAGCTGAATGGATAGCAAATTGGCTCCATGGAAGGAAGCAGAGGGTGATGGTGGAAGGTTGCTTCTCAGACTGGAGGCCTGTGACTAGTGGTGTGCCACAGGGTTCAGTGCTAGGCCCGTTACTGTTTGTCATCTACATCAATGATTTGGATGAGAGCATACAGGGCAAGATTAGCAAGTTTGATGATGTTACAAAAGTTAGTGGTCTTGCAGATAGTGAAGATGGTTGTGAACGATTGCAGCAGGATCTGGATCGATTGGCCAGGTGGGCGGAGGAATGGTTGATGGAATTTAATACAGAGAAGTGTGAGGTGTTGCATTTTGGGATGTCGAATAAGGGCAGGACCAACACAGTAAATGGTAGATCTCTGGGTAATGTTGTAGAGAATAGGGATCTAGAAGTACAGGTGTATGGTTCCTTGAAGGTCGAGTTGCAGATAGATAAGGTGGTCAAAAAGGCTTTTGGCACTTTGGCCTTCATTAGTCAGAGTATTGAGTATAGAAGTTGGGAGATCATGTTGCAGTTGTATAAGACGTTGGTGAGACCACATTTAAAATATTGTGTTCATTTCTGGGCACCGTGTTATAGGAAAGATATTGTCAAGCTTGAAAGGGCTCCGAAAAGATTTACAAAGATGTTGCCAGGACAAGAGGGTGCGAGCTTTAGGGATAGGTTTAGCCTGGGTCTCTATTCCATGGAGCGTAGGAGGATGAGGGGAGATTTTATATAGGTGTACAAAATCACGAGAGGAATAGATCAGGCAGATGCACAGAGTCTTTTACCCAGAGTAGGGGAATCGAGGACCAGAGGACATAGGTTTAAGGTAAAGGGGAAAAGATTTAATATGAATCCGAGGAGTAACTTTTTCACACAGGTGTATGTGGGTGTTTGGAACGAGCTGCCAGAGGAGGCAGTTGAGGCTGGGGCTATCCCATTGTTTAAGAAACAGTTGGACAGGTACATGGATAGGACAGGTTTGGAGGGTTATGGAACAAGCGCAGACATGTGGGACTAGTGCAGCTGGGACATTGTTGGCCAGTGTGGGCGGGTTGGGCAGAAGGACCTGTTTCCACACTGTATCACTCTATGACTCTATAACTCTATGAGCCAGGCACAGGCAAGTGGGTCTAGCTCAGTTGGACAACTTGGTTGGCAACTTAAGGCGAAGGGCATGTTTCTGTGTCGTTTAGTTTTATGATTCAATCAGTTAATATCAGCCCATAGAGAGGGATGTTTGTTGGTATTACTGTTCAGAAGCAGAGTGAACCCACTCTTAAAATGCTGAAGAAATCTGGCCAATTCCAGCTTTAGTAGGGTCAATCTCTGGACAGCCAGCATCCTGGTTTCAGATGTGTTGGAAGGAACGGCAGATGCTGGTTTAAAAGATAGACACAAAATGCTGGAGTAACTCAGTGGGACAGGTGACATCTCTGGAGAGAATGAATGGGTGGCGTTTCGGGTCAAGACCCTTCTTCAGACCTTATCAGTACATGTACATGGAACCCAAAACTCCTTTCAAAACAAGGTGTTGGGTCGAGAACCTTCTTTGCGTGACTCCTTGAGCCGGCGTGACATCAATCATCTCAACGTTTCTACTTCGGAAGAAGGCTCTTGACCCAAAATGTCACCTATTCCTTTTCTCCGGAGATGCTGCCTGATCCACTGAGTTGCTTCAGCTTTTTGTGCCTATCTTCTGTTTAAACCAGCGTCTGCAGTTCCTTCCTTCACTCACAGATATACTATTACACTATAGCCCCAGTGCACTGAGATCAACCCTGTTTTTTATAATTTATGCTCATTTTTGGTCAGATTTATGCAGCATTTATGATTCATTCCTATGCCTGTGGGAAGTTGGTGGTGATCCACCACCTTGAACTACTGTAATTCTTCTGGTGAAGATATTCCCACTGTGCTATTAGCTCATAAGTTCCAAGATTCAGACCGAATGGCAATAAAAGGGCAGTGAAATATTTCCAAGTCAGGTTAGTGTACAACTTGAGGGGTAACCTGCAATTGGTGGTGACCCCGTCATCTGTTGCTCTTGAGGGCTTGTGTAATCGATGTAGCCCGGGACTTATTTGGAGGTTGTAGTGTAGCGCATGACCTGTTCCTATATCACAGCCACTATCAGCACCTTTGCTAGCTAATTTTAAAAATGAAAATGAATTAGACATCCAAGAATATTTCTGCCTCTTCAATCACTAAATCCTAATGTAAATGACCACATATATATTAAATTCACACATCGGCCAAAGGCGACTGAAATGCTCTTGTAACTTATAAGCAGAGGATGGATAGGGTAGGACTTTTTCCCTGGAGTGTAGGAGACCAGGGAGTGACCTTATAGAGACCTCATAAAATCACAAGGGACATAGATAAGGTGAATAGTCACATTTTTTAATATAAGGTAGCAGTTGAAAAATTGAAGGACATAGGTTAAAGGTGAAGGGAGAAAGATTTAAAAGGCACCTAAATATGCTGCATATATGAAAGTGGTAGAGGTGGGTACAGCTATGACATTTGGACAGGTACATGGACAGTAAAGGTTTGGAAGGATATGATCCGGGGCATAATCAGATACATCCAAGGGCATTGCGGGAAACTAGAGAGGAAATTGCGGGAGCCCTGGTTGAAATTTAGGAGTCATCCTTAAATACAGTAGAGATGCCAGAGGATTGGAGGGTGGAAAATGTTGTGCCTCTTTTCAAGAAGCGCTGCAGGGAAAATGCTGGGAGCTATAGGTCGGCAGGCTTAACGTCAGTAGTTGGTAGGATACTGGAGCGTATTCAGAGGGATAGGTTATACAGGCATTTGGATGGGCAAGGGCTGATTAGGGACAGTCAGCATGGTTTTGTACGTGGAAGGTCGTGTCACACAAAACTGATTGATCTTTTTTGAAGACGTGAGCAAAGAGGTTGATGAAGGCAGAGCTGTAGATGTTGTGTACATGGACTTCAGTAAGGTGTTCGACAAGGTGCCGCATGGTGGGCTGCTCTGGAAGATTAGATCGCATGGGATCCAAGGAGAGATAGCCGAATGGATAGCAAAATTGGCTCCATGGAAGGAAGCAGAGGGTGATGGTGGAAGGTTGCTTCTCAGAATGGAGGCCTGTGACTAGTGGTGTGTCTCAGGGTTCGGTGCTGGGCCCGTTACTGTTTGTCATCTACATCAATGATTTGGATGAAGATATATACAGGGCAAGATTAGCAAGTTTGCTGATGTTACAAAAGTTAGTGGTTTTGCAGATAGTGAAGATGGTTGTGAACGATTGCAGCAGGATCTGGATCGATTGGTCAGGTTGGCGGAGGAATGGTTGATGGAATTTAATACAGAGAAGTGTAAGGTCTTGAATTTTGTGATGTCGAATAAGGGCAGGACCTACACACTAAACTACACAAGTCTCTGGGTAATGTTGTAGAGCAGAGGGATCTAGAAGTACAGATGCATGGTTCCTTGAAGGTCGAGTCGCGGGTTAATAAGGTGGTCAAAAAGGCTTTTGGCACTTTGGCCTTCATCAGTCAGAGTATTGAGTATAGACGTTTGGAGATCATGTTGCAGTTGTATAAGACGTTGATGAGACCGCATTTAGAATATTGTGTTCAGTTCTGGGCACCATGTTATAGGAAAGATATTGTCAAGCTTGAAAGGGTTCCGAAAAGATTTACGAGGATGTTGCCAGGACTAGAGGGTCAGAGCTATAGGGATAGGTTTAGGCTGGGTCTCTATTCCACGGAGCGTAGGGGGATGAGGGGAGATTTTATAACGGTGTACAAGATCATGAGAGGAATAGATCAGGTAGATGCACAGAGTCTTTTATTCTCAGGGAAGCGAGGACCAGAGGACATAGGTTTAAGGTAAAGGGGAAAATATTTAATACGAATCCGAGGAGTAACTTTTTCACACAGAGGGTGGTGGGTGTATGGAACAAGCTGCCAGAGGAGGTAGTTGAGGCTGGGACAATCCCATCATTCAATAAACAGTTGGACAGGTACATGGATAGAAGAGGTTTGGAGAGTTATGGACCAAGCGTAGGCATGTGGGACTAGTACAGCTGGGACATTGATGGCCAGTGTGGGCGAGTTGGGCAGAAGGGCCTGTTTCCACACTGTATCACTCTATGGCTCTATAACGCTATGAGCCAGGCACAGGCAAGTGGGCCTAGCTCAGTTGGACAACTTGGTTGGCATGAACAACATAAGGCATGTTTCTGTGCCATTTAGTTTTATGATTCAATCAGTGAATATCAGCTCATAGAGAGGGATGCTTGTTGGTATTGCTGTTCAGAAGCAGAGTGAACCCACTCTTAAAATGCTGAAGAAATCTGGCAAATTCCAGCCTTAGTAGGATCAATCTCTGGACAGCCAGCATCCTGGTTTCAGGTGTGTAGGAAGGAACTGCAGATGCTGGTTTAAACTGAAGATAGACAAAAAATGCTGGAGTAACTCAGCGGGACTGGTGGCATATCTGGACAGAAGGAATGGGTGGTGTTTCGGGTCAAGACCCTTCTTCAGACTTTATCAGTACCTGTACATGGAACCCAAAACTCCTTTCAAAACACAATCCAACCATGCATTCAAAGTGGTTCCTCTCGCAATCCGGCCAAAGGGAAAACTATAAAGTACTTCTGATATGATATTGTGAGACCAGAAGAAGGAGTAATGAGCAGAAATTATGAGAAGCATAGATAGGCTGGCACAAAAACCTGGCGACTCTTGCATATGGACTCAGTGATCTGTTTCTATGCATCCTGTACTTATTCGGAGATTGTACATATGTATGTCAACAATCTTACTGGTCTGTATGCAAAAAACAAATTTCATAACACATTGGTACACGTGATAATAAAAGACCCATTGAACCTTTGAACCATTGCGTTGCAGGATGGCTTTGACCAATTTTCTTCCTCACTTTCACAAATGGACAGGACACGACCACCAGCCCCAAGCATTCTCCCAAAATAGTCCTAACAAAACTATGTAGCAGACCGAGCCTGGGCCAGCTTCGCAATGGAGCAGGCTTCCTTCTAGATTTCCACATTGTCTCATCGTCCAGCCAGCACCGTAATAATGTGCATGTGTGTGGAACATGATGATGTTGGGGTACACTGCTTGGAGGTTGGGAAGCAGCTCTACAGAGTTTCAGTAAGATTATTACTATTCGGTACGTTTCAATCCTTCTAAACTCAGCGAGGACAGTCCCAATCATCATATGTTAATCCAATCATTCATGGGATCATTCTCGTAAATCTCCTCTGGACCCTCTCCAATGCCAGCATATCCTTCCTTATATATGGACTGTTAGAAAATAGTAAGATTAAATGAGGACTTACCAGTTTGAAGTTTGATCTTTATTTTATGAGGAGTTACGATGAGGACTACGTGATGAACCCCATCCAGCCGCATGTGCGTCAATCTTCAAAGCAGCGGCGTGAAATCACAGGTAATAGTGACTGAAGTATAATAGTAATATAACAGAAGACTAGAACTACCAGATTACATTTATGAGGGTTGGGAGCGGAGGGCACGTAGTCCCTCATCGTAACTCCTCATAAAATAAAGATCAAACTTCAAACTGGTAAGTTCTCATTTAATCTTACTATTTTACTTCGGAGTCACGCGAGTGAATATGTGAAGACTTCAAAGCTCTGTGATTTCATGCCATGAGAAACGGGTCTACACAACCACAACCGCTTCATTGACAAATGAAGGAAAACATTCATAATGCATACAGTCATGACATAGATGTAAAACATGCTGATGCTGTTTAAATGAAGTAATAATATTCACATCTCTCACCCAGATGGAAAGTATAACTAGAACATAAAATAGAGTTGACAAATACCCTTGATCTAGCTATAGGTTATTATAAATGTTTGGAGATTCGTTTGTTGGACCATGCTGCAGCCGAAAGGATGTGATCTGACGGAACGTAAATACCATTGCTGCTGATGTTGTAGCAGCCCTGGTGGAATGAGATCTGGAATCAGAATCCATTCCTACATAACGCAAACTCTGTTTTATCATCTGGAGTGGCCTGAACAGATACGTTCTTCTAAGTTTTTTGTGACTAACAAACATTGCTAGTTCAGAACCTCCAAGGCTCTTGGTGACCTTGACGTATTGTTGTATATATGTGTGCTTACGCTACCAAAGGTCCTCTGGCGTGCCTGTAACTATTTTGAGACCTGACACCCCTTCTGCTCTGCTCAAGTATTTATAAACATAAAATATTATATATTATTTACAGATGTAATTATCCTGTACTGTCGCAATTATGTAGCAACTGAATCTGCTGCGCTAACCAGTGGCAGAAGGATAACTGCCTAATGAGCTCCGGTTAAAGTCAAGGATGTAGCTGGAGCCCCCTGGTGAAATAGTTTTCACAAATGACCACATCCCATACGGCATTGTACTGGTCCTGGAAGACCTTGTGTTAAGATATCCTTATAAACTTGATATCCGGGGTGAACCCGACAGAGCGGGTCTTGTTTGCTGCAGCCAATTCAATGAGAAGGCACGTTGGCACAGTTAATGGCCGTACAACTTAATTATTGACAAAAGATCATTTAACATGAACTCCAAACGTCAGTAATCTATACCGGTTTCCATGTAACATGAGCATTAAACAAACTCTTTTCATCTCCAAAAAAGAAAAAATCCTGCTTTTTGGTGCTATTCAAGCACTCTGAACACATAGAAGGATAGATGTAACAACCCAAGCCTTAGGGTAGTTTATTGAATCTGCAGAACATAATTTGATTTATTATGCAACGGCTGATTTCCCAAGCCTCAGACTGAACCAGCAAAGTTACGTTTAAAATAACTATATAAGGTTCTATTATTATTCCCGACAAATCGGGAATCAATGTTGCATAAACCTATCGCATAATAGAACCTAAAACGGGCTCTTAATGACTTTATTTGAAGCCCCGATTAATGAAGCAAATGGAGGAATACATAAAAGATCTTCCTTCTCCTTGTAGTGAGAATGTATGTCTCGCCAATGTTATGTCACATATGATGCAACCTGTGAATAAGCATAAAAAACAAACATATCTATATTTGGTGTTCCATGGAACCAGAGTTTCATAATACAGTGTGATTCAACACCAATTCTGTGTTGGCATTGACCTATACTTGATGATTCTCCTGTGCCAAACGAGATTATGTAACCATTACAGGAGTCTTTAATTGATTGCACCCATGTGACTAACATATGCCATCATCATAATGTATCAACATGAAGCTGAGCATGCAGATATGCATATTTGCTCAATCACTCTTTAACCCATATAATGCCCATAGGGTCTATAGATAGTTGATACCAATAAGTGAAGAATTGGTAAGTCATGCAAATCTGCTCCATCTCCAAACTCAAGATGATATTCGCAATTTAGTGTCTGCCGTGAACGGCAACTGTGGCCCGATTTCCGAGCCTGTCTTGGAAGACAATCCTGGCCCTTACACTGAGCCTGCCCAATTATAACCTGCTTGGAATGCTAGTATTGTCCAGTTTTACATGGTTAGACCCCTCAAAGTAGATGGTAATGTCTCAATTGTTCGTATTGTCCAACCAAGTGTACATCTTACCAAATTGTAAGTGGTCCCTTAGTTATAGAGTAACACAGGTAATATGCGTGGAACCTCTGGCCATCTTCCATGCTGCCACCAGCTTCAGTGAACCGCTACTGCCGATGAAGACGTGGGGTGCGTTGTTGCCGAACCTCTGAAGCCTTACTCATTCAATAGCTTGTGCTTCATCCTCCAGGTATCGCCTATGACACAGGTCTTAACTGAATAAAAGATTTGGCAGCTGGCTCTATTGTACCCCTGATAGCGGTGTTCACTGCATGTGTGTTTGAATGGCGACCTTGCTACCAAGCATGGTACGTCTGGCATGTGCACTTCATCCCTTGGGCATGCTCCACGGCTATACCCGCAGACTCGGCGTTAGATTATACTGACCCGGCATGCTCCCATCTTACATGCGGGAGACATTAAGCAGCCCTGCTATAAGGCGCTGCTGGCACGGCTTCAGCAATACGCCGACTTTGCCATGGACCCGGCGTCGGACTAATACTGACGCGGCATACTCTCCTCCTACATGAGGGAGACATTAAGCAGGCCTGCTACAAGGCGCTGCTGGTGCAATTTCCCATTTTAGGGCCATTAGCACCATTTTGCGATATAATTAAATAATTATCTAACTACTGGAGCAGTAATGAATACTGTTTGTCCATCATTGCGACTTTAGTAACTTCAGCTGGTAATAACAAGTTATGTTAACAATGACCTACATGGCACTTTATAGTTTACCATTTAACAGAATGACAGTTCTCCTACTTGCACAGCTGAATCCCATCTATACTATTGCCAATTAGTCCAATGAATAGAAAACTGCTTTATAACATCAAGGCTGTTACAGGAGTCTATTGACTGCAATCTGTTGCCCAGGCTGGCGTCAACAGCCAATTGAATAGCTAAAAGTAATTCCCAATGTCCTACAAGTCTATTTGATAGGAACTTAATCTTAACTGGATAGAGGAGCCCAATTTCTCAAATATAGTTTGAGATTTAAACAGTCGATTTTAGCAAATACCTAACCAATGTTTTTGAACACTGAGTAGTCCTCTTTGAATGCTTTCTTGTCATCATTCTGTTATATTGCCTTATCCTAGCAAAGCTTCCTCAAATATCCCCCATGATCACTGCAAATGGGAATACACCATAAAATCAATTGTTAATCTACCATATTTCATAATGAACAGGCCATGCCTGCCATCATTTGCTACACTGCCAAAGACTTGGCATCCCCACTAAGCAGCCTATTCCCATGAAGCAGCCCTGAACAAAGGTACTGCTGGCACCCATGAAGCAGCCCTGAGCAAAGGTGCTGCTGGCGGGCCTTTCCCATAGGCCAGTATATGCCATAGATTTGGCGTCCTCTTGAAGCAGCCCTGAGCAAAGGTGCTGCTGGCACCACCTCTCCAATAGGCTAGCCTGCCATAACTTGGCATCCCCCCTGGAGCAGCCCTGAGCAAAGGTACTGCTGGCACAGCCTCTCCAATAGGCTGGCACTGCCATAACGTGGCATTCCCATGAAGCAGCCCTGCAACAAGGTGCTGCTGGCGCGGGCTCTCACATTGACCCACGCTGGCCTAACTCCTGCTGTAGGAGTGTCTCTAGATTCACATTCCCGGAGGGGACCCCTCCCAACATCTGGGCTGACCATTTTGTCAGTTGTCCCTACATCCTGGGGATGACTGCGGTTTGAGAACTGCATTGCTGCTGGATTTCCCCTCCCCAGGAATTCATATATATATATAAATCCACGGTAACCCTCCCGGCACCCGGGTTGACCGTTCAGGTCAGTTTAACCCCATCTCCTGGGGACTACTGCGGTCCGGGAACTGCATATTATTCGGTTTTCCCTCCCCAGGAACCCAACGTCTAGAGTCACTAACTGTCTTCTCAGTGACTCCGATCGCGAAACCCGACATTCGCCAGCTCCCCGCTTCCGCGGTCGGACCAGGGTTTCCCCACAGCCCTTAACTGGTTCCATCGTCAGCCATCGCAAAACATCCAGCAAAAACCTCTAAAAACCGAGGTTCCTGCAGGAGACCTAAAACAGGTAAGAAATACCACTTACCTGAAGTTTAAACTTACTGCTGGAGGAGCCCCGCTGCTCCAACCGGTCGAACCTGCACCAATACGTCTGACGTAATGATGCACGTGCGGCTGGACGGGGTTCTTCACGTAGTCACTCACGTGACTTCCGAAGTAAAATCAGCCTTTCACTTAAGCAGGTAAATCAAGGTCCTTGTTAGAATATTATGGTCTTACTTTTTAAAGAACTCTGCTGATATCCTGAACAATGTCACCAAAAACAGATTAACTATGAGTCTGAAGAAGGGTTCCGAACCATCACGTATCCATGTTCTCCAGAGATGCTGCCTGATCCGTTGAGTTATCCCAGTACTTTGTATCTTTTTGTTTTTACTATGAATATTCATCTTCCTTCAAATTTATGGGTTCCTGCTGAAAATAATCCCCACTCAATCAAACAGTTGTTCAAGGACATCCCTCTAAGGAAATGTATTTTCGGTCAATATTGCTGAATGCGGTTATTAGGAATGCCAGTACTTTGTCATCTGCATTCAAAATGCATTCCATGTGAAAGGAGTGGAATGATTATGGAAGCAGTGCACAATGTGCTGACTCTG
Organism: Raja brachyura; assembly: GCA_963514005.1. Next base: position 81,924,706 of record OY740787.1, read on the forward strand.
TTGTGCAGCACATTTAGCACTACTTACCGGAGATGATCTTCTTGGCATCCATCTGCTGTGAAATGCGTGAGATGTCCTGAGGAAGTCATACTGCAATATGGATCAAATAAACAGATTTTTTTTTAAAGCTTTCTTTCTTTCCAATTTTCTCGAACAGGTTTCAGAATACTCAGAGCCATACTAAATATGGAAAAATGTTTTATTATCTATTCTATTGTCAGAGCAAGATTGGTTTAATGTAGCCAAAATCAAGTGGAATAACATATGGCCTCATTGGAACATCAATCTCCTAGAATACTAAACCCCTGAAAATTATTTGCTGGAAGGGACAGTATGTTAAATGTCTTTGTAACTAATGGTACTTAATGTGTTTTGTTTTTGGAAATAAAGGTAATTTATTATAGCAAACAAAGTTTGCTATGTTTTAGGAATTGGAGCATGAATTTGATGAGCTTTTTAATAATCACATAGTTGGATATCACTGGATTTACGGGATGATTAATTTGAGGAGGAGGGTGGAAATGAACATCTAATCGTATCTTATTAAATCCACTTAACATTAGCAGTGTAAAAGCACCAATGTTCAAAAAATAATCAAAAATGTAAAGCTCTGAATTCCTTTGCTGTGTTTTCCTGAACAAAATTGGAGAGCAAAAAATCAGTTTAATTTAAAAAACAAATAATCAGGATGCAAACAAAAATGAGCTCACTGTGATGCAGAACACCGCCTGGAGTAGAGGGTATTAGCTATAAGGAGACATTAGACAAACTTGAATGGTTTCCTCTGCGATATTGAAGGCTGAGGGGAGACTTAAGAGAAGTACAGAAAATTGTGAGAGCAATATATTGGATAGACAGTCAGAAACGTTTTCCCTGGGTGGAAATGTCAAATACTAGAGACGCAACTATAATGTGAAAGGAGCAAAGTTTAAACGAGGTGTACGGTGTATGTTTTTTTTAATCAGATGGTGATGTGTGCCTAGAATGTGTTACCAGGGGTGGAGGTAGAGAGGGGTATGATAGTGGTGCATAAGAGGCTTTTAGATAGGTTTATGTATATGTGGGGAACGGAAGGATATGGATCATGTACAGGCAGAAGAGATTAGAAGAGATCTGGGCATAATGTACATTGTGGGCTGAAGCTCCTGTTCATGGGCTGTACTGTTCTATGTTCTACGTTCTGGGTCTTCGAAACAAGGAAATAATTTTTTTGAACAATTCTAGTTCTATAAAGATTACGTTCTTTATAAATCCCTCACCCTAATTTCTAAAATTGGGGAATTGATAAGCAAGGATAAAACATGCTCAACCGACCAAATTTGCAGAATGGGAAGCTAATGCAATGAAGGATATATATGAAAGTAATTGTGACCAAAATTGAAATGTTAACATACAAGGGTGTAAATACCGTGGAAGAGACAACTACAATAGATCGCATCACAAGTAAGGTAGAGAATTTCATTTATTAATATCAGTGATGAAAATAAAGTGATAGGAACAATTTACGGTCCATGGCTGTGGAGATGAAGTGGATTTCAAATAGAAAGTAATTATTGATGGCTGCCACAAACTTCCTGATGAATGGTTGGGGGTAATGAGAATGTACTAGGTATGATGACAAAAGAGAATTTGGTTATCCATATATTGACTGGAGAAACATATCGAGAAATGATGCTGACACTCTTTCTTAGTTGATTGCACGCCCCATTCTGAAGATTTTATTGTTTTGGCATAGAGATGTAAGCAGAGTTCAAAGATGTATCTTGATGCCACTGGGTATAAGCTCATTTGAGACACAATAGACCACAGATATTGGAATCTTGAGCAAGAAACAAACTTGTGTAGGAAGGAACTGCAGATGCTAGTTTACACCGAAGATGGACACTGAATACTGGAGTAACTCAATGGGACAGGCAGCATCTCTGGATAGAAGGAATGGGTGATATTTCGGGCCGAGACCATTCTTCAGACCAAACTCAACAGGTCGGGTGGTATTTGTGTAGGGAAATGGTCATGATATTTCAGGCTGGGACCCAAAAGTATCTGTCCATTTCCATCCACAGATGCTGCTTTAACCCACTGAGTTCCTCCAGGCATTTACCTTTGTGCTCACAATCTCATTAGAACTGGAATTTCATGAGTGAATGCAAATGGGACAGAGGCAGGAAAAATACTGACCTTTAAAATGTTGGAGGACAGACAAAATGATTTTTAAAAAGGTTAATTGGAACACAATAATAGGCTGGAGATTTACTGAACAAAATTGGGAAAGATTTAAGAACATATTGAGTCTACGATTGAAGGTCAGCCTGATCAAACCCAAACATATTTGAAAAGGAATAAAACCTTCTGGAGCTAAATGGGAAATACAGTGTATTTTTGAGAATCTGGAATAAGTCTTCATACTAAATGTTAATAAGATGCAGTACCTTGGTTGTGGGACTGTGGATAAAGTAAATGAGTGACAAATGGAGAAAAATGTGAGCAGTTAAATCTGGCAGTTAGAATAGAAAAATAGAATATCACCCTAGAATAGGGCGGCACGGTGGTGCAGCGGTAGAGTTGCTGCCCTACAGCACCAGGGAACCAGGTTCAATCCTGACTACGGGTGCTGTCTTTACAGAGTTTGTTCGTTCTCCCCATGACCGCGTGGGTTTTCTCCGGTATCTCCGGTTTCCTCCCACACTCCAAAGACGTGCAGGTTTCTAGGTTTATTGGCTTGGTATAAATTTAAATTGTCTCCAGTGTGTGTTGGATAGTGTTAGTGTGCGGAGATCAATGATCGGCACGGAATCGGTGTGGAATATGCAGCTATGTACAGAACTATCTGCATGTGCGATTTCTCGTAACCCAAAACATCACCATGGGGTTTCAAAAAACAATTGCTGAAGGAAAATGGTACGTCGATCTTTTTGGCCACAAGATTAATTGTTGAAGTCTTGACACAATTATACTTGGCCAAAACCAACAATGTGATTTTTACCAAGGGTTTAAAAAAATAAAATTATTTCAAAGTCACGTGAGTGACTACGTGAAGAGCCCGCCAGCCCGCATGCGCGTCAATACGTCTATTCTGATAGCGGGCCCAGAGTAGCTTTGGAGGCGGCTGGGGTTTGGGCCGCGGAGGAAGCTCCATAGGAGCTAGAGTAAAAAAAAGTTAAAAAATGTTTTAATTGCGCCGCAGTTCGAGCTCTCCGCAGGAGCAGGCAGCTGAAATTAGTGACCGCTGTAGGGCTCCATAGGAGCTGGGATTGCGGCTGTCGCCGTTATAGCAGCTGCCGGCACCAGAGCTCCATACGGGAGCAGGCAGCCAGAGTTGGAGGCAGTGTGGGGCTCCGTAAGGAGCTAGAATTCATAAATTGCCTAGACTATAATCGCTGCAGGGGGTTTCCAGCAGCCGGTGAGTTTTAAAAATAGCCGCGGCCTAGAGCTACTGTTTAGGTAAGCTCAACTGCCGTACACCGAACAAATTTAAAAGCAGTTACTGCTACAGCTATGCTGCAGCAGCATATAGTGTATACTTTAATTTTGGGCGGCTATAATATAGTTGGCATTAATAACAGTTGCCACTCGGTCACGTCTGTGACTATCGTAGTCGATAGCATTCTAAAGTCATGTTTAATTCTTTGGCAATATAACAATGTCTTATCATGCCAATAAAGTTTATTTAAAAAAAAGATAATTACAAAGGACATTTATTATCACATACACCAATGGTGTAGTGAAATTGGACTTGCCATTGCAGTCCAGAGCTCCTGGCTTAGGAAGCGTTTTTTGAGCTGTGCCTATCAGACACCTGTGGGAGCTACACCTGGTGGCGTCATGGTAATTTCCGCTCACTAGAGGGGACTGTTGAAGATTATTTTACAAGAGACTCCAACTATATGCATATCGATAAGTAGTCGATTTAATAGGGATAAGCTTCTTTTAATCATCTGAACATAATTGCCTATGACAACATCTGGCAGGGTTGCAGTATTTCTCCCACTCTGTCTAAGAGGCGCTTCAGTCCTTCTCTGTAATACTCCGTTGGGGCTCCAAAGGGAGCAAGGGTTCAGAGTCACTAGCAGGTGAATCCGGTAAGGTAAATATAATGATGATACCAACAGCGCACCGATCTGCACAGCTAGTCCTGGTTCGGCTGCTGAAGGGAGCAGTCTGACAACCCCAAGTCAGGGCTAAGTCATAAGCTGAGTCTTGGGACATCTATGGCAGATGTGATTGGGCATTTGTCTCAATTAGAACATCTGATTAATCAGATGGTGGCACTAGAAATGCTCCGTGTTACGAAGGCATATCAGGCAGCAGATCCTGGTTCAGGGTGGCAATTTTCCTCCCACTCAGATGAAAGGAGTAGTGGAAATGGTGGAAAAAATATATGCACATTAAGCCTGAAGCAGCTCCTGGTTCAGGGTTGCAATATTCCTCCCACTCAGATGAACGGAGTGATGGAGATGGTGCCAAACTATATATGCACACATGCCGGAGGCAGCTCCTGTTTCAGGGTTGCATAAATCCTCCCACTCAGATGTATGAAGTGATGGAGAAGGTGCCATATATATTATGCTCCGTATTACGGAAACATGCACAGGCAGTTCAAGTCATATGCCTGTAGCTGCCCCTGGTTTTTAGGGTTGGTATATTCCTCCCACCCGAAAGATATCGGAGATGGTGTCACAAAATATGTTCTGTCTTATGGAAGCTGCACAGGCAGTCTGAGGCATACGCATATGGCAACGCCTGGTTCGGGATGCAATATTTCCCCCACTCTAAGAGAATGTCAGAGATCAGTATGGACTGACTCCAAACATGACCCCGAACATGACTATGTGCCTGGATCCCATGCTTTAATGCATGATGTGCAACAATCACATAAAGAAGAGCTGCATGCTATTGCCTCTAAATTTGCTGTTCCCTTGGGGACGGACTAGCCACTACAAGAAGAGTTGGCCAGCGGCATCAGCTATCTAACAGAAATAACAAGCATGATAGACAGGGTCTGCAATTTGAACTTCACTGAAGCTCCAACAAAGAAAATCGACCTGGGGTTAGAGACGCTGGTGAGTAAGGTCTCATTATTAACCTCCGTAAACTCCGAAATGGAGCAGTCTGTCGGCCCAGATTGGGTTTACTGCCAGCATGGGCTGTCTAATCATTTTCACTGTCGCTGGGATAGATCAGGTTGATGTAGATACATTGGCAAGGTGTCTTGAATAGTAGCCTCTGTAGTTCCAAGCAGGAACAGTTTGGTTACCCTGGATCAGGGGAGACCATCATGGAATAGTTCTTCTCAACATATGGTTTATTTCTCCTCAGTTAGTAGAGTTACTGGTTCATTGGAATCATCATTTACCATCCTCTCTGGGACAAGTAATTACCAGCAGGAAGCTCATCTAGCATATAATATAACTTTATCTGACCTGCAGGTTCATGTTGTGAATCAACAATGTATTTATAATAATCCACAGGCTCTCAATATCAGTATTCCTGATTGAGTGGCGGGTTGAAGAGATTGCGTTGTGCACTCTGGCGACTTAGGTATGTGGTTTCAGTCAAAGGACTGTGAGGTATTCCTGATTCAGCCTTGCATTATACTAATAACGCTGAGTATTCGTGGTGACTTAGTCAAGAGTTGACAGGGAACTCGTATTCCCACATCTAAGGGAGACTGTGGTTTAAGCTCTAGTCATTAGCTGCTGATTATATGTTATGAGCGATATGTATGAATACGTAGATAATCCATCTTTCGTGGGTAGGAAAGCCAAAAAATGTTTTCCATCCGTTAGATCAATAGAGGAACAGCGGTTCTGAGTGCAATCAGTGACGGTTCATCCAAGATGAGTGGTCTGGCCAAGGACTAGAGGTGTATATTTCTGATACTTCTCAAGATTACAGGAATATGATGCAGGCCGAATCGGGTTAGCATTAGGCTAATCGGAATATGGGTTTACTTACCCAGTTTAAGATGGATGATTGGGTTTCTGCAATTTAACTGACTCAGTGAATCAATCTTGTAGTTGCATACTGTCATATCTATACACATATGGCACAGATTCTGTTGCTTTGAAAACAAAGCAAGTGGTGAAAGCCTATGCTGCCCTTCTCGGGTTAGAGGGCATTATGGTAATAGAGGGTTTTAGGTAATAAGCAAAATTACAGCTAATAAAACTTATGGATTGTCGGTAGATATCTTTTGCGATATTACCACATGAAATTTAACAGTACCAATTTGCCTGTTCAATCACGCCATGGTAGGCGGCTGAAGCAACTCTTATTTACTCAGTCACGAGTGACGGCTGGAGCTGCCTGTCTTCTCGGGCAGCGAGCTCTGCACGATTGTATAAGAAGCTTGTGAACAATATATGTGAGTCCATTTTAATGGATGTAACAGAGGTTTGTGTGGCTTCCAGTTTGAGCCTAGAGAAGCTTTTATGTGATAGCACAATTGACATTGCTTGTGCTACTTTATCATTTCCGTAGTACCATAAGTGGGACATAAATGATTGGTTCTTCACCCACTATTCTCCAACGTTATGCAGGGTGTCATTTATTTGGCCACTCTAATAGCCTACACTCATTGTAGTGTGCGATATATATCAGTAAATTGTTATGCAAATATTCCTCAAATTTTTCCTAATGGGACCAGTATCTTAAGATGATTATGCTTTCAGCAACTGATCTCAGCATAAAGAACACAGCCTTTACTCATACTTTTGCTTAGTCTCTACGTCATACTGACATTAGGGTAGTTTGTTATAGAAATAATCTCATAAGCAAATGAGCAGGATTGCGTACATTTGAGGTTGACAGCATACCCACCAGAGCAGAGATCGGGGATGTCATTAGGTATACAAGTGAACTCAGTTGCTAGTGCCTATGAAATGGAAGTTAGCTATTTTGTTATTCAATAATCTCAAAATATTGCTGATGGCTCATTAGCAGCCAATAGAATGGATTTCCCTTTCATCATACAGCATGAGGTTTACATAGTGCAGGTTAATAAATTATAAAATTTGGTGGAATATGTCTCAATATTTGCAGATAGATTTATGCACAGTGTTGCATGAGTTATTGTCTAACTCAACAGTCTATTGGGACTATGGTCCAGTTAAGAACAATGGCCATGTATGCAATAAAGGCTATTCATTCATTCAAGTTAGCATCTTGATATTAATAACTCATGTGTTTTCCTACCATAAATGGTTTATCTGTTTAAGTGTTTCACACACAGATTGTGTCACTGCATGAAACCACAGAGCTTTGAAATCTTCACGTAGTCATTCACGTGACTTCGAAATAAAATAGAAAGATTAAACGAGAACTTACCGTTTGAAGTTTGATCTTTATTTTATGAGAAGTTGAAGTGAGGGATTCCATGTCCTCCACTCCCAACCCTATTCTCATAAAGATCATTCGGTAGTTTTAGGTCGTTAATCTTCCTATAGCTTAGGTCAGCAACTATTCTGTGGTTTTGTACGACTACTGACGCACATGCGGGCTGGCGGGCTCTTCACATAATCCCTCACTTCAACTTCTCATAAAATAAAGATCAAACTTCAAACTGTAAGTTCTCGTTTAATCTTTCTATTATTTGCCTTATGTTAGTGCCATGCAAATTCACTAGATTGCATCGAGGGATGAGTTAATACAATATGAGGAAAAATGATATGGACAGCGCTTGCTTTGAACCACCAAGCATCTTCAATACTCTGTCAGCCATTAACTTTTGGTAGCCACAAGGCTGTTATGAAGCTCATGGCTTCAGTTCTATGGCTGTCCTATGAGCAATTTAACCCTTTAGGCCTCGGAAATCGCATCCAGAAACTCCACCTCAGCACTGCACAGTTAGCCTTTGCATGTTAACTTGTTGCATGGTTGTTAAAAATCATAACCAGAGACAGTTAAACACAGACGACATTTAATGTAAAAGAAAAAAACAGTATTAATGTTGTTAGAATAATTTAAAAGATCAGTGTAATGTTAATTCATTGAAATTATAAATATCCAGAGAAATATATATATAATTTGTTTAAACATTGTTTTTAAACACTGAACTTGCCACCCTGACCTTTAGTGTGCCCTAACAAAGGAATAATGTTTGTTCTGGCTGCACATACAAAAACACTTTGGCTCATGTGCAAAGCTTATTCCCCAGTCCACATG